>JABUQX010124948.1:0-10000 GCA_015478945.1 Trachelipus rathkii
CAGGCATACAAACTTTAAAACATAAAGTGCTTGGTGTGGGTTATGTGATGAGGCGAGGGGTTGGCATATTATTGATTGTATGTTGGTCTAAATATAAGTGTAGTTAGTATTATGGTAAAATTATTTTAAGACTATTAATTTCGAAGTTTTCATTATAACGATATAATTAGTAAAATAGATTACACACAGTTTTTGTTTATTCTCTTTATCATTTGCTATGTTCGGGAAGATTATTTTGATTTCGGTACCTTCCAGCCAAAATATTGTGTGGAAGTTTCCTCCACGAAAATTTGATAAATGGAAAAAAAATCTAATTTTTGGGCGAATCTTCTCAGATAATATGTTTGAGACAAGTTTAAACTTATATTTTGTTCAAAAGAATGCGTCGAGTGGTTACATAGTCTCTGATTCTAATATATATATATATTATATATATATTTATATATATATATTTTATTATATTTTCATATTTATAGTATTATTGATATATTAATATATATAATATATATATTATAATGAAATAATTACGGTCGGTCCAGTCTTTTCAGGTGAACAGTCATGTTAACTTTTCATGTACTATGGTTTACTGTTTAATAATAAATATCTCTACTATATGTGGAGGTTATAATATAATAAGGATAACTTGCTCGAGTTCAATGTTTTTATGTTCTTATATAACTTTTCTGAGTTTATCTAGTATATGATTGTGTGCTTTCGCTATTACACGCATGAATGTTTACAACCTTAAAAATTATCGCACAAAAATATATAAGCTGTTTAACATCATGCGTCAACACTATAGAAATAATCGGGTTAATGGTATTTAAGAGGAGGTACATATATATATATTTAAACTTGTGTTGCTGGTTCATCTAGTCTCGACGTACCAAAGCGTAACATAAAGCTTCCTATCACCAAACAAACTAACCTCAATCAGCCGTAAAACAAAATAAAACAATTTAAAAAATGTTGTTTACTGATTACTTTCGCTTCTCAGACGTAACAATGGCGAAGTCATTACTGTAAACTTAACTGTCCAAGAGAATTGTGTGAGTGAGGTGGAACTTTAAGAGACAAGTAATTAATTGTAGGACTGTTGTTGAATCTCATTCTTATAAGTTAAAGTCTTCCTGGACACTATATAAGCAAAATAATTTATATTAACTTTAAAGTTATAGTTATTCTTCTTTTCCTACCGTTTGGCCTATATTTAGAGTCACTATACTTTCTCTCTCCACTATTCTATTATTTACTTATATACGATATATATTTTATATATATCATACTTTTTCTCTCATATTTTATATTATTTATCATATTCATTATGTTTTATTTCTTTTATTATTTATTATTATATATACTTTTTTTTTTTTTTTATCTTCATTGTATTTTATTTTTTTTTTTTGTATCTATATTATATTTAAATTTTAATAATCTTTAATATAATAATTTTTTTATTTTTATTATTATTGTTATAATTTGTTTTGTTTGTTTTATCGATTTTGTATTCAGTTTTTCTCCGCTACTTACTATAATAATAGGGTTACAATTGCGCAATGGTCTTTCACTTCTGCATACTGCAGGGGCTTGAATCGTTACATTTCAAACGGGATATTTATTTGTTGCTGATACCCGATATAATGCAAAAGAATCGATATGGCAACTTTTATTAAGATTTGAGACCTTTGAGAATAATTAACACAATTAGTTATAAGAAATTTACACCATTTTTTGTTCAATTTTTATAGTCGGCAATGATTGATGGTTAAAGCTTTATCTCATGCGTTGTTTTTATCGTATCGGGCTAACAGATCTGTTGGACAATCATAGTGGGAACCTCTTCTTTTTCCTTACTACTTCTAATATTCAGGCTTTACTTATGGTTTGAGACTCTCTTATGAATATATGGAGTAATGAGATTCGGGATATAATTATTAGTGAGTGTACTTAGGTTGATGTGGTTATTCTCGTAAGTGGGTTTTCGATTGAAGTATATATATTTTTCGAAAATTTTTATGTATTATTGATGTATTATTATTATTCATCTTATTATTATATTTTCTTCTGATTATTTTGATGTAAAAATTGTCAGTTTGATTAAGTTTTTTAATTATATAGGTTAATTGGAGTGTAATTATTAATTCGCTATATTTTAATTATATGTTGTGAATCATTGTATTTGTTTATGTTTCTTTTATTGTTCTTTTCACTATATTTTTACAGGATAATTAAATCTATAGCACTTAGATAAGTTAAGTGTTTATTTATTATGAGTTTATATATTTCGACTATTTGGTACATGTTTAATCGGCAACATATAATCATAATTTTTGCGATAACCTTTATGGTATATTGTGATTTTCTAGCACGAATAGTTTCAGAGATAGAAAAGCACTTAATTAGTGTTATTTCTTACAGCTCTCTTATATCATTTCGATCAGTATCATGAACAATTTCTGTATACTTCATATAATACTAATTAATTTATATATTATTTATGACAGCTGTTAATCTCATATAATTTATTTTCCAATTTACTTGGCGCTCTAGACTGTCTGTTTCAGGGCAGATATTAATGTGAGAAAAGATGATTATTTTATAAATTTATATATTTATAACCAGAGATCTTCTACAGTAAATTTTAATTAGTATCAAATATAGCTATATATAATCAAATAAAAAAGTCGACTCCGAAAAAAGTCGCAAATAAAAAGTATATTAAAGGCCAAAAAAAAAAAAGTCGGCTCAAAAAAAATAGTCGCTGACTCATTAATTTTAAATTAATTTTTTTATTAAAAAAAATAGAGATTTACTACCATGCTTAGTAAATATTGAGTAATAATAATAAGGTCAATAGATAATAATTAATGTTATGTATTGCTTTCATTGTTAAATATTTAAACATTATTAACTTTATTATGAATCAAGTGTATATCTAATTAATAATTAATTATATATATATTATAAATTTAATCACTTTTGTGAATATAATAGCTCTTTTACATTATTTTTTACCCGGGCGTTTTAAACAATCAACGGTTGATCTTTATTTGATATGTGTGAACATTAATCCTTAGATTAATAAATTACATCACTCATTGACTATATGTTCTATCAAACCTGATGCAATTTACTAATATTCGGAAGTCTTATATAAACTCGTACTTCCTAATTTACGACGTATTTATAAACGCATACAATTAAATGGGCGTACTGGTAACGTATTTATAGATTGTTTATAATCAATATTTTAAAAATATCCCGATTACCGATTTATGTTATAAACGACAATAAAACAAATGTCCCAACAAACTTTTCAATGCGTCGAATAGGGTATATATAAATTAGTAACAATATATATTATTATTATAATTATTTATATATATAATTTGATCTATAGGTATTATTATATATATCTTATACGTATTAATTGATATATTATTGTGATATATATATATTCTCACTTAATCTAATATTAAGTATACTTTACTTAACTAAAGTATATTAGGATATTATGGTATTAATATATCATAATGGTATAACGTGGATTAATTTATATTTATATATATATCATGTATATTATATATTATCTCTGATATATATATATATTATTATATATTATTATACGTATAGTATATATTATTATAGGTTTTAGTAAACTATATGTTATCTATATAATACTAATTATTCACGTCTTCTTAATTTTATCCTACACACATTATTTATTAAACTTTATGTTCAAGTTACGTTGATATCTAATATATAATTCTTGGGTTTAGGTATATATAAAAGTATAAATTTATTTATTAATTATTATGGATCCACTACCTTATAATGTATTTAAAATACGTAAATGGATTAATTATTCAGATATGTGGACGTAATTAATAATAATACAATAGAATATTAATAATAAAATGAAGTCATTTATATATATCATTAGGTAGGATGGAGTGAAATATAATAAGTAGGTGCAGGGTACTCGTATTGGTGAACCGGAGTCGCCACTTGTAGGATCAAGAGAGAAAGTAGCTTGTCTATTGATGAATCTTTGAGATTTGTTATGAATACATGCTTTAACTTTTACTGGTGGGTTTTTGTACTCTTTTGGTGATGTAGATGCTTCCATTATCATTGCAGCTGATTATGATTTGATGAAATGATATTGTCATTTATTTTATATGATATGTTTCTCTGGGTCGTATGGATCAGGCCCATCAATATACCAGCATTGCGAAATAGAACCTTTAATTTAGAAAATGGTTTTGATACGTTACTCGGGTTGTGTTTGAAGAATTTTGGGATAGTTGTTATTCAAGCAAAGTATCTATTGTTATTTCTGTATATTAGCACCTGTGTGGTTTGGATTTTCTCTGGGAAAAAAGCATTAGAGAGATGCTCTAATACTTATGGTTCGTCATATTAGATTGATTTATGCGTTGTTGTGTTTAGCTATTAACTTACCATTTGACGTAGATTTAAGCTCCTTTGAAAGATTTGTTCTATAATCTTTTGTCATTTTTCATAAAATTATTTGAAATAGACATCGGATCAACTGCTGTTACATCATGTCTGCAAGTTATCTGATAGTGATTCGAATAAGATCCCATAGGCATCACCAGGGTCCTTTTAATATGAATCACTGATTGACGACGATCTCATTTCCTGAGATTAAGGGCCTACCCCGAACGTAGCTCAGCTTTCACTTGGAGGTGTTCAAAGACACTTTGAATGGAATATTATATACTTTATTATTTTTATTTCTGTTAGTGAACTGTGGTCTTCTGTCCCGAATAGGGTCATACATAGTTAAATTGCATCTGCGGCACTCCATTTTGCTTACTTGCCGCGAATTAGATATAAGCTTTTATACAAAAATTGATGGCAGTTGGGTTGTTCAAGTTTTCTTCCGTTCAATTTTTGTCAAAACGAAAACCTCAACGGCATTCACTTACAACGACTTCCTCAACTGCATAGGCCGGATTTGCCCCGTGACTTTACAGCTTTCTTAGCAGGTGTGAAATCCATTTCTGCCATACATTCATTAGATAACGTAGGTTAAATGCTTAGTAGCTGCCTACAGATATAAGAAGCACACAAAACACACAGATCTGCAAATAGCTTCATTTGTTTAACGTAGTTCAAAATACTAAAGTTCAGAATCTTTTTTGAGGATACAAACTATTTGGCATTGCGCTAATTGTGGGTTAACCTCTCTATTTTCTATCATTATATATATATAGAGTGAGCTGTATTAAAATAGATATTGGTAATATATAATAGTAAAAGATATAATTATTATATATATATTTTGAGTATATTATATGTTATAACAAAGTATTATTTATATTATACCTCTCAGTGGTTGTTAAAGTTGTATGTTAAGGATTATTGTATATCGTTGGGTAATTCAAATTATTTAAATATTTATTTTCCATTAAGTTATAAGTTATCATTATTGATTTTATTAAACGTATATAGTAAGTAATGGTTATTTATATACTGTATATTTTTATTTTTATTTATTGTTTTTATAAGCGTATATATATATATATAATATGTATGGGTATATAGGTGAGGGTATCTGATGGAGTTTAATATGATACTACTATAATATTTATATAGGGGGTCGTGTGTATTTATTGTATATGGGTGTAGTTAATATATTTAGTTGTAATCAGTATAATATTAGTTTAGATAGGTGTATATTGTATATGTTAATATTTTGGCTACGTTATTTGTGAAGTATATACAGTAAATGTTGTATTATTATAATTAAATTTAAATTCTCTATAGATTGTTATTCAACCAATTTGTTGTGGATAAATTATTTGCATAAATGTATTATAGTAGTCCTTTATTATTTATATTAGTTTAATAATACAAAAAATAAGAAAGAAAATGAGATCAAGGAACAACAAATGGGAATGACAAATTGTCATCTTTATCATAGGTTATGTGTTCATTATAGTATTATTTTATTATATTTTTATAACGTTTCATATTTTGATTAATGTACTAACTGTAGTTAGAGTTATACTTTATATACTTAGTGTTATATATAATAGATGTGATACTTATTGTTTACGAGTTACTAAGTATTTATATATATTCATATATATAGTATTTATAATATAGTCAGTTTGTGTCAGTAATATAGTTAGTATTGTCCGAGCGTGTTAGTGCATAGTTGGTTAAGGTTAATTATGTCATAGCTGTTATTTCAACTAAGGTTATAGGGCTACCACGTTAGGATTCGCTATTATACTTATTGAGAGGATATATACACTATTGTGTATTTTACTGGTCGGTGGTAGGCTCGAATTTGTTGGGTTCATTCGGATGTGATGTGGCATAGACTCGGCAGTGAGTGTATGGCGGTTTAGAATTATGTCGTCTGTTTACTAAAAGAATTTTTGTTGTTCGGTTTGATTTATTAGTTCGACTGAGGAATCACCCTCTCATAACGAAGATGATCTATTGTCGATTCTGGAGATTAGTTATAACTTTATACTTCATGACGAATTCCGTCAACTGAATGGGAGATTTTAATTGTTTTCATACTGGTATAAGGGATCTTGATTTTTCGGTGTAAATTGTGCGATGCTAAAGTGTATGTGTAGTTTTGGTAGCAATTGTCGACTCTGAGCGTGACTCCCTTGGTTTCAGGTTGAATAAAACTTCTGAATTGGCACTTAACAACTTTAAATCAGACTTGTATCTTATAATTATTGTGTTTAAGGTGTATAGAAAGTCTCAAAGTAACTGGTCAAAACAATTAATAGTTATAGAAAGGAAGAAAAAAAAATAAAACAATTTAATGCTATTCTATTAAATTATTTTCAGTTAAGGATATATTTCAATTTTCAGATTAGAATTTCGTTACTTCCAGATCTCTCAAGTAAATTATAAATTACATATTATAATTACAATTACTAGGATAAATAGCAGGGGGCTGATAATGGAGGGTAGCACAAGTTTTATTAATTGCTCGCGTGATTCGATGTATATTCCTAAGATTGATTTGACTACACTAATCTTTAAATATAACTAGCGGAAATTTAAGGTGTTAGTATTACTGTTCCATATGGTGCTAAAAAGGGTTATAAATCAATAAGACCTGCAAAATTGTATAGGGACATTATAAATCATATTAAGAAACACGAGATAAAAGATATAATTAATATAATTTTCTTAATTTATTTTATTTATGCTAACATTTATTTTATATAATATTGGCGGTGTTTATATATCATTTTGTCTACAAAAAGTTATATGGAATATACAGGTGAATTTTTTGGCACTAATGGGAGAGCGGTTATGAGTCTATTGTCGCAATCGATACGCCTCTGAGTACCATACAATTAGAGTACCATTCTATATAGCATCTTATAGTTACCAAGCGAGAGTTTACCAGATCCAAATCATCCATCTATCATCCAACACTTTTATTCATTTGGTTAATCGTTTTCTACATTTTAATAATGTGTTACGAGCAAACTGCACCGCAACATCGAACGGCATTGTCTTCTCTATATTTTATTAACACACTGCACGCGCAACGACACCTGGATATTTATATCTGGCACAGCACTGCAACACCTATAATTATGAGAGGTCAACATGCTCATCGGATCAACCACGCATAGCCACGGGTCCCGTTGACCTATTACCTTAAAAGAAAGTATACAGATATGCTCAATTTTATACTTTTATATTTTTGGTCTTGTTCTTTTCTTTTGAATCATCGTGCGCAAGATTCGTGTAGTTAGTGATTTTGAATTTTTCGTTATTTTTTGAAGAGGCCACGGTTTAAACTTCCTCGAGTTGCTGAGCACCGGCATGCTAGCCGTTCACGATGTACATAAGAATTTATTCAAATCTTTTTCATTAGAGTGTACAAATCATAAATATACTTGAAACTCCTCTCTTCTCCTCAGCCCTCAATATTGGCGTCAGTTTCTTCATGTCTAATGCTCGCATATAAACCTAAGAGGACGAACTTTTAAAATATGGTTTACTTTCGATTTTTTTAAAATTGAGAGCACCAGGAGAGAAGCATATGGGGAAATTTATATTTTAGTGCGACGCAACTCTGTCGTGGTTTTCATGGGTAGGAATTATCTTTTAATCGGAGATTGTCGAGATTATTACTCTCCGTTCTGAGGAAATAGTCTAGTATCTATGTTTAGATAATTGCTCATATAAAAATATAGTGTTACTTAACTGTTTACCTGGAGTATATGGTTCACCTATCTTATATCATCCGTTTATTTTGTATATTATTTTGGCAATATTAGTTTAATTATATACCTATTTTAACCCTTATATCGTAATAACTCCATTTACTCTATATGTTATTTATATATTCATTTATTAGGTAATATATTTATATTTAACTTAAGGTATAAATGGAGCTATGAGATATCTCGGTATATATAAGCTGGTGAACTTAACTATATACTAAAATCAATTTAACTTAATAATAAATTTTTATATATATAATTTAAATAATATATAATAATATAATTACTATTATTCTAAAAATATTTATATATAAGGGATGCGAAACACGCAGTTGTCAAAAATATTGGTAGTTCATAAGATTCTTAAGGCATTAGGCATATATTATACACTTTATTATATCTATTTAGATACCTATCTACATAGAAAATTAAATTAAAAAATTCACGGCAGCTCAAATATTAAACATGTCTTATAGGACATGGAAACTTATATATATATACTACTAGATGACGATTAGATCTCACCGGATATTCTTTAAGTCCATTCGAGGAGGCCGACTGCACATTTTCCAAAATATTGTTAGGATGATATGGTCGGCACACACGCTCACTCACGCGGAAGCATTTTACAAGAATATTAGCATCGGGACGCTCTCACCCATGTGAGACATTTGACATACGAGGGGTTATAACTCTCTTTTAAGTGAAGTTTATGGAGATGGTGGTTAGTGGTATTCTAATGTGATGTCAGCGGTACGACCTGGGTAGTGCGGCCAAAGTACAGGGCAAGGTTTAGACCTTGTTCATGGGATGCCTAGACACTCTTTAGACATGTGGCTCAATAAAGTGATTGGCTCTTCATTACGGTAGGTTCATTGTAGTTTATGTTTCAGTGATCTTAATGTGACGGCCGCACACAAGGGCTGCAGTGCAAATAATAATATATAAAACTAATTTCCTTTTTAGTAGTAAGGTATATTTCGGTATTGAGTATTAATTATTTTGTATTATATCACTATATTATTATATATACTGAGGTTATTTTAATTCTTATTTATTTTTTATATTACTGTATATTTTATTTGCTACTATAGTTTTTATTACTAACGTATATATTATATTTACTATTTTATGAGGGTTTATATTATTTTAGAGTTAGATATATTTTGATTATATATTTAATTTTTATATATTTTATATATTTATATTTTGTGGGGGATTGATAATTATTTATTAATATGACTAGTTTATCTATCACCTACTATATATATAGTAATATATATATAATTAATTATATTTATTTTTTATTATTTTATCCACTTAGTTGATAGGGTGACTAAGTTTTATATATATACGGGGTTATCCTGTAGTATTCTCGCTTTATTATTTTTCAGCGAATAGATTTAATCAGTATATATTTCAATTACTAGTAACTTCAAGCAGTGTAGGATGTGTATTTCATCCAGTGCAAATGCCGAATTCTCTTTCGCATTAATATACTATCGCAAGTCGCATATGGATTCTATACCACAGCTTTTTCAATAAATAGTTGAAATAAAAATGTGGCTGGTCATTCATTTAAAGGCTATAGTATAAAAGCAGTCTACATTAAACGCGCTTCTAAAAATATTTGTGGTACAAAAAAAAAGTTATAAATGCTATGTAAGATTCCTAAGTACGTAACTAGTCTACGCATTAATAAACCTATTCATTCTCTTAACGTACCATAACCATCAGGCTTAGCGTTTAATTTA
>JABUQX010124948.1:27500-35000 GCA_015478945.1 Trachelipus rathkii
ATATATATATATATATATATTATATATATATATATATATATATATATATATATATATATATATTATATATAGTGTGTGTGTATATTATATATATAATATATAATATATATTAATATATTTATAAATATTAATATATTAATATATGTATCTATATATAATATATTAATAGTATAATTATAATATAATATATTATATATAATATTATAATATATATTTATACATATATAATATAATATTATATATATCAAGAGGCGTATCTAGGTCTCATTGTACAGAGTGTGTGTACGTTTGAGGTTGCGTATTGTAACTTATGAGCCTGTGTGGTGTGTGTATGATGCCTGTTCAGCATTATTTACCATCGAACAATAGCAAATAAAGATTATTTTTTGCAATGTATCCCACTAATAATAAAACATTAAGATTGTTTTTGGGTTGAAACTCCAGCCTAGGTAGCACACCTTCAGGATATACGCCCATGAATAATATATATATTTATACTATATATATATAATAATATAATAATATATAAATATATATATTAAAAAAAATATATATATATATAATATATATATATATATATATATAGTTCAAGCAGAAATATATAAATATATATATATATATATATTATATATATTTATATAATAATATATATATTAATAGATATATATATTATATATATATATATATAATATATATATATATATATATATATTATATATATATATATATATATATATAATATATATATATAATATATTATATATGATTAATATAGTATATATATATTTATATATATATATATATATATATATATATATAGTATATATATATATATATTATTAGTATATATTTATATATATATATAAATATATTTATATATATATATATATATATATGATAATATATATATATATATATATATATATATTACTATATATATATATATTATATAATATATATATATATATATATATATATCTATTACTGATTATAATATATATATATATATATTATATATATGGCTCATGTCGTTTATCTGCTTCCAGTTAAGCTTAAGTCAATTTTATTTTAAAACCTATGTTATCGAACAAAATGTACAATGCGCGCATGGTGTCAGAAGCGTTGTTTTTTTAAACAATGCAAAGTGAAATAAATTATAAATATAAAAAGTAAATTACGTCTAAGTGAGGTTATGGTACGTTAAGTAAGGTTATGTTGAGTTACGTTAGTTTACATAGATTTAAACTTTTTTTTAAATATTTTTAAAGGTATGTAGCTGCTGTTATTACTTTCGTTTTAAGATTTGACTACAATTTTTATTTCATGGCTTCTACGAACTGTAGAATCCATGCATTCGATATGTATATGGAGGTGGAGCGCGAGTAATCCATTATCCTTATATATATATATACTATATATATATATATATATATATATATATATTATATATATATATACATATGATATATATAATATATAGTAATATATATATATATCGTATATATATATTATATATATACTATTATATATATATTATATTAATATATAATATATTATATATAATATATATATATATTATAATATATATATTATATATATTATTATATATATATATTATATATATAATATATATATATATATATGCACGAGTTTGTGCGTAATTAAACTACATAAATAAAAAAGTAATGAAATACTTTTGAATGTTAAAATTAATGAACAATTAAACTTTGTATTTTCCGACAATTCGTACCATTAAATCAACCATTATAAATATATTAAGAAATTATTAACCGGAGTCAGTCACATGGTAACTTGTAATATTTTTAAGCTTCGTAATAGCTTGTGCAATTACAATATTTGGAAACTGTGTCGTTAATGACTTAGAATTTGTAGTTAATGACTTAAAATTAATAAGTTTTCATGTTTAAAGCCATGTTAATATTTGAGCTGTGTTAATGCACTGTTTTAATAAGTCGGAAGAAATATTTCACCTGCGTTAAGAATTTGAACCCATTGACAACTGCGTCGCTTATATATATATATATATATATATATATATATATATATATATATTTTTTTTTTTTTATTATTATATATATATATAATAATATTATTATATAATTATATATATGATATATATATATATATAAATATATATATATATATATAACGTTGTTAATTTTTTTTTTTTTGAGCTGTATTAATATACTGTTTAATAAGACGGATAATAATTTCACCTGCGTTAAGAATTTGAAACCACTGACAATTGCGTCGCCTTATAAATTTCCCATTGTTATATGGTTCATTTTTTTTTATTTTAAAGTTCGCACCTTAGGGGTATTGCCCTATTGGAGGGGGAAGGGGAGTTTTCTCTTATTAAGTTTCTACCTAGGTTCCTGATGAGGGTTTGAACCTGCTTCTTCAAATACAAAATTCAATCACTCTACCGATTTGCCACGATATCGGCAGCAAAATTAAAGTATTAAAATTGACATATCTTGTATTACTTTCTTTAAGGTTGGTCAACGGACCGCACCGGTGCTATGCGTTTCGTGGTGAGTTTATTTTGGTGCAGTGCTGTGCCAGATATAATTCCAGTGTCGTGGTGCAGTTTTATAAATATAGAGATGCCGTTATGTGCGGTGCAGTTTGCTGTAACCATTGAAATGTAGAAGTTCTGTGTTATGAGATGGAATGATTGATGGTTGGGTACAGTGCATGTGGCGCTCATTATGATGAGGCGTGGTGCAGTGCTGTGCAGAAAATTTGTTTATATCTTTTTAGCATGTATGTTACGCCAATTTTATATGTGTATAAATAGATATAATTATTCTTCTTCTTGTTCTTAATATTTGTATTGGAGGCATGTTTAAAACCTTTTTAGCACCAATGAAGAAATAAATGAATTTCCGCTTTTAATTAGTTCTCATTTATACTCGAATACGAGCTTAAAATACTTGTAATTATTATGTAATTATAATTGTAATTATAATTGTAATTATAATTTTCTGAGAATGAGTCCGAAATTCTTTTGAATTATCTATATTTAAATAGAAATTAAATGTTTTGTTTTTCTTTTTTTTTTTTAATTTTGATTACTTAACTTTCATACCTAAAATAATATTGTTTGTTTAAGTTGTGTGCAGATAATTCACCGAAACCAATTCGCCGTCGACAATTTACCAAAAACAATTTACCGATAGCAATTCACCGAAAACAATTTACCGAAAACAATTAATTCATCGTTGACAATTCGCCGAAAATATTCCCAATCGACAATTCGCCGAAAATATTCCCAGTCGACAATTCACCGAAAACAATGTAACGACGACAATTCACCGATAACTCACCGATCTAGGCAACTCACCGAATGCACAATTCACCGACATAGAAATGTAAATTCAATAAGGTATACAATCTAACCCTATTACAACCTATTGAAACCTAATTAACCTAACCACCTAACCTGAATATGATATATGTATATATGTATATGTATATGTAATAATATATCTTTATGTACTATGTATGTATATGCCATAATAACATATAATATGTAATAATATGTATATGTATATAACATATGTAATAATAATATAATATACAAATAATAATATTAATATATATATAATATAATAACAGTAATATGTAATAATATAATAATATATATATAATATATGTAATAATATGTATGTGTAATATCTTATATATATATAATAATATCATGTAATATATACATATATATATATACATCTATTTAAAACATATATAAACTCCACCTATATATGTATATATATATATATATATATATATATATATATATATATATATAACCTAATATATATATATATATATATATATATATATATATATATATATATATATATATATATATAGTGTGTGTTTGTATTCAAAAAAGATTCGACTTTAGTATTTTGTACGTAAACAAATGAAGCTAGGGAGATGTGGTTTGGTGCTCTAATGTAGGCGATCCTAATGAGTATGCAGAAATGATTTCACACCTGCAGAAGCTGTCAGTCACGGAACGTCATGATGGTGAGGAAATTATATGCAAATCGATCTCTACGTTGGGTTTTCGTTTTGACAAAATGACGGAGAAACTTGAACAACGCAACTGCATCAATTTTTGTATAAAGCTTGGCGATTCCCAAGTGCAAATGATCCGCAAGATTCAAGAGACCTTCGGGGACGAAGCAATGTTCACTACAGAAATAAATAAGTAGGAAAACCATTTCAAAGGTGTCTGCACCTCAGTGGAAAGTGAAGCACGTTCGGGTAGGCCCTTAATCTCAGGAAATGAGATCGTCATCGACCAAGTAAGGACCCTGGTGATGCAGGATCTTCGAATCACTATCAGATAACTTGCAGACAATGTGGATGTCAGCAGTTGATCCGTTCATTCAATAATGAATGAAGATTTGATCTTCAGGAGAATCTCAGTGAAGTTTGTACCAAAGCTTCTAACGATTGAGCAGAATCAATGCTTTTTGGAAATCACCCAGGGCATCCTGTAGACTGTGAACAACTATCCCAAATTCTTCAACACAGTGATCACTAGCAATGAGTCCTGGGTTTTGATGGGTACGACCAAGAGCAGGTACAATCATCACAATGATAACATGTTCAAACTCTTTGTACATATAAAAAAAGTAAAGCATGTCCGCAGCAATGTCAAAGTCATACTGACGCTCTTCTTTGACTCCAGTGGCGTGGTTCACCACGAGTACGCGCCTCAATATATATATATATATATATATATATATATATATATATATATATATATGTATATATATATACATAATATATATATATATATATATATATATATATATATATATATATATATATATATATATATATATATATATATATATATATATATATATATATATATATATATACTCTATATATATATATATATATATATATATATATAATAAATAATATATAATATATATATAATAATATATATATATTTATATATATATATATATATATATATATAATATAAGAATATATATATATATATATATATATATATATATATATATATATATATATATATATATATATTTATATATATATATTCGACGTTGAAAAGTTTGTTGGGACATTTTTGTTATTTCGTTATAACATTCGTTGGGATATTTTAAATATTATTTAAACATGTAAACATTACCAAGGCCCTTCTATTTGATCGTTTAATCATGGCGTTTTTAAACCGTATAAATGCAAATGAATAGCTCAATGAGTGTGTTTAAAGCATAAAAAAGCCACGTTTAAAACGCTAGTGTAAGTATTTATATATTTATTATGACTTGTCAAGTATAATGTTATTTCAGAGCTTTTATCAAATTCTGCTTATTTCACATATTCAGCAGGGCTCTTTTAAATGTGTTAAATTATAGACATTTTTTAGCTTTTTTTTGGCTACTTTATGCGACTTTTTGGGCGACTTTTTTGTAGCAATTTTTCAATACTAGAAGATCTCTGGAATAAATTATATTTGTTTTCCTGTTCTTTTGTGAGAATTGCCAAGAAGAAAGTATATGAAAATTTTATAAATTTAAAGTTAATATAAAAATTTGTTATAAATTTTAAAAAAATTTTTATTGATATTTGAAATAAATTAGTTTTGCATTTATTATATATTAACATAAATGGATTTAATATAATTCTTTATCTGTATTAAAAATATGCTTATAGACAAATAATAATAATAATAATAATAATAATAATAATAATAATAATAATAATAATAATAATAATATTAATAATAATAATAATAATAATAATAATAATAATAATAATAATAATATTAATAATAATAATAATAATAATAATAATAATAATTCTTAATTTCAAATTCAAAATTCAACCAAAGAGCTGTAAATTATTAAGATTGTATGTAAAATATAACATTAATAATAAATACTATAAACATCATTTCCTACTTACATCGTTTCATCAAATTATATACAAGAACAATTTTTAAAAATAATTATCGCTTCATATAATTACAATATTATTAAATTTAATTTATTTATAGTATATTATATTATATATTATTATTATATTTATTATTATATTTTTATTATATATTTATCCATATTATATATAATATATATATATATATATATATATATATATATATATATATATATATATATATATATATATACTCTTATATATATATATAATATATATATAGTGTCAGGAGTGTTACTTGTAGTTCTCTTTTCGTCTTGCTCCTCCACTGCACGGGTTTCTGATTAACCAGCTTCCATTTTACGTTTGTGAGACTCGTAGACAGCACATCTGTTGTTTTGTTTTTTGCTGTTGGAAGTTGCTTAAGTAAAGCCTGGTGCGTCGAACTAGCTTAGACCAGCACTTTAGTTATTATGTAGCACATAACTTTCTTTCTATGAGTCTAGAGGAGACAAACAAAATATAGATTGTTTGTAGAATTTTTAGTTGTTTTTTATCTTTAAAATATATATATATATATATATATATATATATATATATATATATATATATATATATATATATATATATATATATATATATATATATATATATATATATATATGTATAGTATATATGCTGTATATATATATATATTCAGAATCACTGACCTTGATTAAATGCAATACTTTGAACAAATATAAGTTTAACTTGTACTCAAACTATATCTAGAGAGATTCGCAAATTAGATTTTTGTCATTTTCAGAATTTCAGCAGGAAACTTCACAATATTTGGCTGGAAGGTCGAAATCTGTTTTCTTTATTCCTAGCAAATAAAGAGAATAAGCAAAACTGTGTGTAATATACTAATATTTATAATGAAAACTTCGAATAATAGTATAATTTTATACTTATATATATTAGAAGTAAATATCATATACATAACACCGTTTATGTTTTTAAAGTTTTGTAAAATATAAATCATGAGACAAAGTTACAATGATTTTTGTTTTCTATGATTTCCGACTTTTATAATATTTCGAGGCAAACTTACTTATTTGGGCAATTTTACTTACGTCTACCTTGATGAAAACTTGGGCAATGTTTATGCTCAGGAACAGCTTGAAGAACATCTCTCATGACGAGGGTTTTCCAAGCTTCCTCAAGAAAATTCACTTTCAATATATCCTTAGAATGCGAATTTTTCAAGTCATCTCTCAACTATTTAGGATATCATATTTTTTCAGTAGATTTCTTCCTTTACAGAAAGACTCTACGAAAGATTCAAACAATGTTAGATGTACCACTTGTTTCATCATTGTTTGCCAAAACTCGTCTTTCCATTATAAGCCATAACACCATCCAAAAGACAAGTCCCCATACGTGGACCACAGAAGAAGAAGCCTTCAATTAAATCAAGAATTAATCTAAACTCCACAGTTTCTCCCATTTCTCTTTATCAAATGTATCATATCTTCAACTTATGTAACCTTGGATAGCCAGCCAGGCTTA
>JABUQX010124948.1:45000-47451 GCA_015478945.1 Trachelipus rathkii
TTTTTATGATGACCAAAAGATAATTGAGATAGATGAGCGTCAATATTAAGGCTATTTTTAAAAATGATTTCTCCTTTTATTCTTAAAGAAATAACGCCTGAGTGGTCATTTTGGTCAGTTTCATAGTTTTAAGTTCCTTATATTTTTAAACAATATTTTTTAATTAAGTATTATATTAGTTAGTTTTAGGCTGATAGATTTTTGTATTTACCCACAGTTCCCCCTGATGCGGGTTTTTCTGGTATCTAATAATTATTGTTTTAGTAAATTAATATATTAAATAGAAGTAAATGTATGTTTGTTTATTCCATGACATGCCTCCCTTACCCGCATGACAGATGTTTTTATGGATAAAAGTTAATACTATCTTACTCTCAACCTCTTGCGTATCACTAAGCTCGACAGCTTACATCAAGCTGATCGCAAATGATACATCAACTACAACTTCTCCGTCTGTATTAAAGTAATAAGATTGTAACAGGAGATATAGATTTAACCTTTATTACGACTGTAGAGTTACAGCTACTAGTCAACCTCAGAAACGACCGCTTTAGAGCTCTCTTAAACATAATTCCTGTTAAAGTGTTGAAGAGTCTCCCCAGACCATGTACGTTTTGCTTGAATTGCTAATACACAAGCGTACATACTTTAATCAAAGCTTTCTATTAATTTCAGTATCTAGTTTTAGGTAATTAGTAGGGAAAGTGAACTGACAGATATAAATTTAAGAAAAATAATTATATTGTCAAAATGATAGATGATATATATATAAGTATTATGCGCGGATTAGTTTTCTCTGCCCTCCTAGGTTATGTTATTTAAAAATGACATGTTGCCCACTTTTTTAAAAAGGCCATCCTAGTTGGAGACAATATGAGTATATTCAAAATAGTAGAGGTATTACTTAACAACTATTCACCCAAAAAATTACGCCTTAGATTAAGACCTTTCAAATAGGAATCTAGCCACTATGTATTGAATCCATCCTGTATGTCCTATGGCAAGGAGATTTAAAGACCTAGCTTATAATTGCTGTTAATATCGTTAATTCTATTAATAAAAGCCAATTGAAGCCTCTTGCTGCGCTATGACAATAACCCTTATGAGTAATGGGTAATGACCTTCAGCGATATACATATTTATAACCTAGCCATATGGCTGCGATAGGTCCACGGGTCATCCACTTCCCGCTAGTACGCATAGACACAAGTTTGCCTGATTAGGTAAATGCAGTTCAACCTGCCTAATTTCCTACCTAATACATATATAATAGAAGTAACTCGTTTAGTAAATCCTAGAAACAACTAGTATCGAGGATTTACAAGCCAGGAGATTCGATCCTGGAATCATTCAATACATCGCAAACGTGAGCTCCTTATAAAGATATAACTCGTCTCCCTATCAGTGCGAATATCTGAGTACCGTTTTCATTTACCATTTACCTCGTTATTGCATTCTAATTCACAACCCTGATATTGTTAATGATAAATCGTAGATCTCCCAGCCGTCAGCTACGATCAAACCTTTATAACGAATAGGATCTCATCTTTATTCTCTATCTCGAGTTTACATAGAGAAAAGTATAAATCTTCAACCTACCTTCTAGCCAGCGATTCAAACTCAATCCTATCTTCTTAGTTCCTCATGAATATAAAGTCCTAGCCACCAGATGTATATGTGCACCACCATTATATTAGTTGAGGGCAAATTACAAACACTTTTAACTGTCTAGATAAACTACCTATGCGCGCTCTAATATATAATAATTCACGGATAGTGCATCTATGGGCGAGCGATTAAAAAATTAGAATAATATGAGTGGTATTGTGAGCCAAATTACTAGCATACCACCCTAATACGCCTGTCATTTCAGATCTTTCTTCAACCCAAACTTATCTTACCTCGTTGGCATAGGCAGTCTACTTATACCAGATGTTTTGCCTCGTTCAACCTATTTTAAAGAATAACGGTTTGTGCAGACCTTTATACAATGCTTTGACGTAAGCCGACCAATGGTTCATATGTACATTGTTATACATATTAGCGGCTCTAGTAAACGAAGACGATCCACACTGTATTCTCTTTCATGATTTTCCGTATTCAGTTTGGATTTTTACTATCTGGAATTTATACGTTCATTTGCCTGATGTTACACCCTTTCCATCATCTTATAAGAGAGCAGTGCTGAACTTCTTTCTTACACTATTATTATAACATCCTAGTTATTGTACCTTGTCATACCATTAACATTACTCATCAGTAGATTATTCATAAGATACTCAGTATTTACCCCATTACTTTCCGGCATCTCGTGCTGCTTTATATATTATGCATATCATCAGTGGTTATATTACATCATGTCCCTACTTGGCAATAACACCTTTTTATTTGAAAGATCTATCTGTTCTATCATATTACACGAGAAATCTTAGATTAGAGACTGACTGTATG
>JABUQX010124949.1:10000-13519 GCA_015478945.1 Trachelipus rathkii
CAAGCACTTCAAAATATTATGTTAAGTAATCTATCCAATTTTAATATTTATAATATTATCATGTAGCCGAGATCTAATATATTAATCACTCTTAATTACGAAGAACAACAAACAAACCTAAGGCAGCTCTTTTTAATAATATTATTGACAAACCTGGCTTGATGGGATAATCCTATGAGCTTGGGGAGAATGGCGATAGCTGCCCCAGCCTACCTCAATGGAGAGCAGGAAAGGCTATTAAGTTGGAGAGTCTTAAAAGTCGGTTAAATTTGAACCTTATTTCGACTCAGTCAGATGTGAGTTTAAATTTGGGGTATGTTGCAACTTCTTTCCAATTTTTGTTCTCATTCCTCCCTATGGTTAAATTTTGTGTAGCTTTTGCGTTCTTGTGCTTCAAATCCTCACAGATGGTTTAGGATTTTTTTTTATGTTCTGTGATATTAGTTTTTGAAAGGACTCTTTGTTTTTCAATCAATGACGACTTTTTATAAACGACTTTTTCACGTCAAACTCACACTGATAGTTTGAGTCGTACCTATTTCAGGCCTTAAGTTTTAATCACTTAAAAAAACCTCTTCACTTGTATAGATATTGTATGTACACTTTTATTATCACAGCGTTTATTAATTTTCTTAATTGGGCCCGTAATCAGAAGGTTTTAGGGGATCGTAATCAGCTAACTCAGGGGTTCACCAGTATGTACGAGAGATGGTTTCTTTATCTATTAGCAGATAATTAAATTAATCACCTCAGGTACAACTTTTTAAATAAAAGAGGATTATAAAATACTTAACATCCCTTTTTCACATTTTTGATCACAGGAATATATAAATTTTATTATTATATATAATAAATGACTTTTATATCAACAAAACAAACAAATTTCCTTTTTATTTTATTGAATTCCTATTTATTATATAAAGATGTTATAGAACAGTTTGCAGTAGTGGGAGTCATATTTCTCCTGATCTCTACTAAGATCTTAATCACCATTCTTTTATTTATATTTTATTATATTATTTATGATCAATTATGTTTCTTTATTAGTAAGACTTTTATAAAAGATACTGTTTTTAGAGGGAATTTTATTTTATGAATTTGTTCCGACCTTGAATTTTAAATCAAGTTTAAGTTAAATATAAAATGAACCTTAAAGGGAAAGGCCCTTGACGACGGATCATGCACGATGTTTGGCTGTAAACTCCCGATTATTTTTTCTCGGTTGAGTTCAAGCAAAAGTCAACCGGCAGAAGAACCCGCCTCCATTGGTCAAGTTTGATATTAAATAATATAATTTAAACTAAAAAGCAGTTATGTATGATTAATTATAACATGTAGGCAAGTTTTAGCTCACAGATAAAAATACATAACCTACTGAGAGGCATTGTTTACAAGCTCTTAATAGATATGTACCAGAAATACGCACATAAAGAGCGCTTTGTTAAGCACAATAATTATCTGATCTAAAAGCTCATGGCTAACATATATATATATAGTAGTATATATATATATATCGTATATAGTTATAATATATATAATATATTACTAGTATATGATATTACTAGTATCATAGCATATAGTATATGGATATTAATATTATATAAGCAGGTATTGATATATAATAGAGTTACTGGAAATCAACCCTAACTCCCTCCCATTACTAAGGCACAGAGAATTCCACAAATTTAATACAAAGCATCCAACCTGATAGACATAGCCAGAGAGAGGAATAAGATAACCAGCCAGAGGACCCCTTTATTAACACCTGAAATCTGCACCACTGATAAGAGCAAAGGAACATCATTTATATAGGCATTAAAATATTTATACTCCTGATCTAACAGCTCAAGATAACTCCCAAAACACGCAAATTTCCAATCTCATCTCCACCCACAAGGAAGAAAAATTAAAAAAAAAAAAACAAAAAAAAAAAAACAAACATGGGAAGCTATGAAGAAAAAAGAACATGACAGGTAGTGAAGCGTCTCCACAACTCCCAAAATAACCCCATCCCTTAAACGTACCATTATGAAGACAAAAAATAACTCCCTCCCCTCCCCCAAACAGCACTGCAACATCCTTGCACAACACTATTTCCAAAATCTCCAACAAACCCACTCACTCAAATAATAGGAAAATAATACGCAACCTCAAAAAAGCAAAATTAGAAATCAATCCCAAATTTCTTCACTTATCAAAACCTTAAAAAACTCCCGCCTGCTGAGCCCAGACAACCATTTCAAACCTCCACATTAAAACACCTTGGTCAAGCTGCTATCCTCATCCATTACAATAATTCTTCGAAACAAGTCCTGTTTGTCCACTAACCTACATTCCCTTACTACTGGGGAAAAAAGCAATAATCCATACCCAGTTAAAACCAGAAAAGACCCTAGCCTCCCCTCTTCATATCGACCCATATCCCTCCTCTCTTCCCTATTCAATCTAATTGAGAAAGATCATCCTAACCAAATTCTGTCACACTTTCACTCCTCAACCCACCAACATCTCTTCAAAAAATTACATTCCACCACAACAGCACTAACAAACATCACAGAAAACATCATAAATGACTTAGGCAAAACTCCATCCCACAGAACAGTCCTATTAGCCATAGACATCAGTAAAGCTTTCGACACAGTACCCAGATACATTCTCATCCAAAAAATCTTAAACTCACACTTTCCTAACAATCATAAGAAGTGGCCAGCCAACCTCATATTTGGATGCATTGCACAAAATATCCAGCAAACATGAGATCTCAAAAGCCTTAAAATTGATAACACGGAGTCCATCAGGGCGCCGATGTTTGTCCCCATTCCTGTTCAACCTCTTTATACAGCTGACATCCCCACCCCTCAATCTCTCATTCACATCTTATAACGACTGCACGTGAATATAACGCAATACTCATGCAGACCCCTCCATACCCACTGCTACAATTCGTACTCAGACTTTCCTAAACCAACTAGATGTTTGGCAGTCTTCCAACAGAACGTTAACCTCTCCAGAGAAATCATCTATTCCAGAGCCCTGATCAGCACTGAGCAGATATCAATCATCATTACACCCCGCAAATAACTCTAAATAACTCCATCATCCCCCTAAAAAAAAACACCTAAAATTCTCGGTATAACCTTTGACACTCACTTTACCTTTACACCTCACATCCAAAACATCATAAACACAGAAAATGGAAAACTAAATGTCCTACGAACTTTATCTCGACACAATTTCAGCAATGAAGCAATCACACTGACAACTACATATAAACAATTCTCAAGAACTACAATCAACTATGAATCAACAGTCTGGTACCCTCTAATATCATCAAGTAACAGAATCAAATTACAAAGAATCCAAAATACTGCCCTAAGAACTATCACAGGCTGCCTGAAAACTGCTCGAATCCAACACCCACACGAAGAAATAAAAATTCTCCCAATTCAGAACCATCTGGACAAGATGGGAATGCAATTCTATGCTAGGACTCTCGTTCCGACCAATCCATGCCATAAC
>JABUQX010124950.1:0-7500 GCA_015478945.1 Trachelipus rathkii
CAGGCGTACGTGTATAGTTTCACTGTTTTCAACAACATCTGCAATATAACAGCTTTGTTTAACATGAAAAACGACTTAAATCTCAATCTTAAATGCGCCATTACTCGAGGACTTAATCTCATAATAGCGCATGTGTAACTACCGATATTTACACCGAACATGTGGATTCCCGTATAAGCAGTATACAGAAGATGCCTTAATTAAAACTATCAGCCAGGATACGTGTACTTCTCTCGCGGGCGGAGTGGTGCTGTTGGAATCCGAAGATATGCAGAAAAATGGTTAGTGCAGCAAGTTGTATTGTATCTACATCCTTTCGGAATGGTGTGATTCTCTGGAGCAACATAAGAACTTGTCAATTTATACAGAATCCATGTCCACCTATTAGATGGTTTAACTATATTTAAAGACTATATGTACGTGAATGTATTTATGTTATTTAATGTTCTTTTATTGGAAATTATATGTTATACACCTGAAAACATGTTTTCAGGTGAATCTCTGGAGAAACATATAGAACTTGCTCAATTTATACAGAATCCTATGTCCACCTGATTAGATGGTTTAATATATTTAAAAACTTATATGTACGAATGTATTTATTTATTTAATGTTCTTTTTATTGGAAATTATATGTTATACACCTGAAAACATGTTTTACTGCCCTCTTATGTACGCTTTGTTGTTTAAGATATTGGGGCTGGCTGTTTATTCGTGTAGCGGTTGTGTGTTAAGTATGTTATGTCAATAGTTTAGCTTTACAGAGAATAAAAACTTTACTTGGTTTGTCTTTACCCAATAGGTATTATGCTAGTGTTAAGTGTGGTCTTTGTTAAGTTAGCAGTTTATTTCTTGCTTTAGAATGGTCTGCTTCCGTTGTACATTATATTCTTAGTTCATTGATGCTTATGTTACTGTTATTAAAAGTGAAAACTTTGTTTACGTTATATGTTAGTTACTTTACTGGTGTTAAGTGTGAAACTTTGTTAAACGTTAACCATTTATTCCTGTCTAAGATGGCCTAAGTTTCTTTGGGTGATTATATTCATAGTTCAGATGATGCTAAGTAAGCTTTAGTACGTGAAAACTTTGTTACGTCAACATTATATTCTTTGTCAGTATGATAAAGAATGATTTTATGTTAGTTTATCCAAAATGATACCAAAATGTGACCTTAATCAATAGATTCAATAGGATGCAAGATGGTCCTGAGGGTCCCTGATGCTGGCTGGGGTGGTTTGATTAGTGATTTACTGCTTTAGGTATGTAAAAAACGCGTAAATTGTAAGTTATAAACATAAAAAAGAATAAAGAAAGTTTTTTTCTTGATGGTTCTGAAACCCATAAAATCGAAAGTTTCTAAGACCCAATAACATATATAAGACACCAACATTGTATCATTGCAACAAATATTTAGTAACTCAGCACCGCACCGAGCCAGCACCGGTGCGCTTTCAACTCCTACTCCTCTGAGTCAGACTTCTTCTTCATTCTTTCCCTCTTCATTCCTCCTTCGAACCCTTGTTGCACTCTGTGCTCTTTTGTTTCAGTCAGCCCCTAAGGAGGTCATAGACACCCCATCGCGACTTATAAACCATCATATCGAGATCTACGACCTCGATAACCCTATAAGACCACCAACATTGTTGTTATACGACTGTATTAACTCGGCACCGCAGTGGCCCCAGCATGTCGGAGCCAACTCCACAGATTCCCCATACCAAGTATTTCTAGAAACTCAACTCTGAATCCTCTCACCAAATTTCAGCCAATTACGAACACTTCGAT
The DNA here is from genome assembly GCA_015478945.1 of Trachelipus rathkii. NCBI lineage: Eukaryota > Metazoa > Arthropoda > Malacostraca > Isopoda > Trachelipodidae > Trachelipus > Trachelipus rathkii. The sequence continues at coordinate 1,789 of JABUQX010124950.1, forward strand.
TTTTAAAGGTGGGGTGGGGTCCCCTCGGGAACGCCTTGGGATGTAACTTCGTATACAACAAGGTTACCTCCCCATCTAACACCCCTCCAAATTTTAACCCGATACGATAAGCCTAACCCATGTAGATATATATAAACTTAGAACCGGATGCGAAGAAGGAACCACGGCGGAATCCGAAGTCGGAGTGCGTTAAAAACGATCCTTACAGGATCGTTTTTCGACTCAGATCGATTCCTTCGAAAATCAGAATCTTTCACTACGGAGCGCGGAGTCGGAGTCCGAAGTCGAGTCGGAATCGAGTCGAGTGGAGTCGGAGTTCGGAGCCGCAAGCCGGGCGGAGCAGGAGTAAGAACCGTGCCCGGAGCCGGAGCCGGAGTCGGAGCACAACACACCACGAAATTGTGATCACTCCGTGATCACAATTTCTTCGCCGTAATAATAATAATAATAATAATGTGTATTTGTGTATGCGCACGCGCGCTCAGTCTGGTCTGTCGGCCAAACAGACCTTCGGTCTGTTGACCTCCATGTCGGTCGCCCAAACGCTTCGTTAGGCCTAAACTCACCCACCCAGATCACGCCACAAGGGCGTTAACGAATACGGCGTCCAACCCTCGGGTGACCACCCTTCTATTATACATCCTACAGAACTTGAAAATTTACACGGATTCGTCCTTACCCCATATATACATTATATTCCAAGTTTAAAGCAAATATCTCTATTCCTTCATACCGAAAAGGCTGGTCTCGGTCAAACTGGTACATCACTACTATATATGATATATATATATATATATATATATAATATATATATATAATTATAATATATATATGTATTTGTGTTTTTTTTAATAAATTATACAAACATATATATTTTATATATATTATTATAAGTATATATATAGATATGATATATATAGTATATATAATTTATATATATATTAATAATATATATATATATATATATATATATATATATATATTATATTAGATATATATAATATATATATAAAGTATATATTAATATATATATATATAATATATATATATAATAATATATATATATATATATATAGTAATAATATAATATATATTATATATATTTCGAGGGCGGCTCGCCCATGCCTGGTTGCAAGGTTTGCGCAAACCACCCATTTATACAACCAGCAGCCTTGGGTGCAACTATTTTATTATTTTTTATTCTTTAATTTAATAGGTGTAATATTAAAGAAATTAAATTGCATCTTTATTATAATAACATCCCAATGATTGTAGTATGAATGAAATTAAAAAGCCGTCATTATAGTTAGTCCAAATGTCAAACCAACAAGATTGTTGCAGACACTTTACAAAACATGCCCTATACAATTTTGAACGAGAAGAATGTGTGTGAAAATATAACCGCGTGGACGCTTTATACCTACAACATGTGGTTGTATATGAAGAACAACCGCTTGTTTTTCTTAACATTGGACCCTACCCTTAATAACTGAAATTCAAAATTTGCCCGTACGAAGCAATTATAAAATTTACGCTCAACATGTCATATATCGTTCCCAGAAAAGGATAACATATTTCATAGTTGCAATTATAGTCCAGTTTTTACTTTTGAAGCTTAGGTGTAGTCGTTGATAGTTTTTTCAGAACTCGTTGGCCTTTATAATTAAATAATAATCGTAAAAAAAAATAATAATAATAATACATTAAAAAATTTTATTAATTTTTTATTTTATCAAACAGTGGTTAAGTGAAATGAAGTTAAAATTAGACATATTATTAATATGGGCCTATTATGATATTATATTATAGTATTTATTATTATTATTAATATTATTAATTATATGTATTTATTATTATTATATTATTATATATATTATTATATATAATATATTATAGATATATTAAGAAAAATATTGAAATATTTTTAAATTAATATTTAATTAGTCGGACAGAATCTTATAATTCAATATGTATGGCAATCGATTATAGTTATTTGAATATTGCTCCAATAGTACAGTACTCTGGTTTTATCCAAATATATATAATATATTCTTTGTTCTGCTTAGTCCTTATTGCTAATTATATATGCTTCCACAAAGAATATTGAACCATGAAATTTATAACACATTACTCATATGATTTTTAATTATATCCCTTATATATATTTTTCAGTATTAATATACTTAATCTATGACAAAAAAATGCAACACTTCAAGCAAACTTGAAGATAATTATTAATATATATAATTAGATTATAATTATATATAATAAATCAATAATATAATATAATATAATATATATTATATAATTATATATATTATAATAATATATAATAATATAATTGATATATATATATATATATATAATATATGAGAGAGAGGATAGAGAATGAAAGAGGATGAAGAGATATATAAGAAAGAGATGAGATGAGAGAGGAGTTATAATAATACTTAGTGGTAAGAGAGAGAGATAGATTGAGTGTCAGCTTAATCATTACCATCGAATGTATTTAGGCCTACTATAAACTATAATACCAAGAGGATCAAAATATAAAAAATAAGTATAGGTAACGATAATGGTTATAATTGCTATCGAGAATTTATATTATCTATTGAGAGCATATTCTACTGAATATTTCTCATAAATATTTAACCCAAATGAAAGAAAATAATTAATAAATATGAATCTATATAAAGGCGACCGTAATTCTATATTTTATAATTTACATTATATTCTATAGTTCATATATCAACATTTACTCGCGGACGCGAGTAAGTTTATGACACGGCACCGCTCGCGCTCATGAACGCGCATTTGGAGCAACGTCTCGCATGCATACAACGCAGCTTGCTAAAATTCCTTTAGTTCATATAGGTAATTGTATTTAGTTTTTATTTATAAACTCAAATAAAAGAATATCGAATGAAAATAATTATAACTACAAGATAAATTATTTTAAATTTTAAAATGATAAGAAAAAAAATCTTAATTTAAGATCAATAATAAGAAGTTGCACAAGAATCGAGTTTATTTGAACCAAAAATATTAATTTAATAAAAATAAAAAAAGTGCGGGTGGATAATAATACTATACGTAGGTCCCATAAGAGGAGTTAACTACATATTATTTTATTGATAATAATGTGAATTATGTTTCAAAAATATGTATGATATAATATTTAAGAAAATAGAAATATTAAGTACTACCAAAACATTAATACATAGGCAATAAACAAAATTAACAAACAAAATAAAAAATAAATAATATAAAAAAAAGATAAACATAACCCTTTTATCTAAACAAATATAAAGTACCCTTCCCCCATATCCATAACGTTAGTTATACTTATTTTTATTATCTTTTTATATATTATTTTTTTTATTTTTATATGTTTATTTATTTATTTTTTATTACTATTATGTGGTTTTATATATATATATTTTATCTTATATATATATATATAAATTAAGATATTTAATAATAATATATATAATATATAATATTTAATATAGTGATATAACATAATAATATATAATATATACTATATATATATATAGAATTATATATATATATAATATATATATTAGCCATATTATATATAATTATATAATATATATAATATATTATAATATACATATAATATATATATAATATATTAATATATATATATATAGATATATAATAAATTATATAATAAAAAGAGAATATATAATATTATATATAATAGATATATATAGATATATAAATAATATATATATATTATATATATATAATATATATTCGAAGTTTGCTTGAAGTTCAGCAAATTTTTGCAGATTAAAACTGAAAAATAAAGGTAAAATTAAAATCATATTGAGAAAATGTGTTCTAATAATTCAAATATTAGTGAAGCTTAAAAACTAGAAATTATCTTAAAACAAAAAAGTAAAAATATAATATATATATATATAATGTAATATATATAAAATATATAATATATAATATATATATATACATATATATAATATAATAATATTATATAATATAATATATTATATATATATACTATAATATAATATATATAATATATAATATATATAATATATATATATAGATAATAGTATAGTAATAATATATATATATATATTTAATTTCATGGTAAAAATGTTCCGATTAATAAAATCGTTATTTATTTACTGTAGCTGTTATGTTTTTAGTTACAGGCATTTGCTTCGATTGCTGCCAATATAATATATATAATAATAATAATATTAAAATATATATATATATTATATATATAATATATATTATAAAATAAATATATATATAATATATATAATAATATTATATATAATAATATAATATATATAATATACTTTTTGTTTAGATAATTTCTGAGTTGTTTAACTTCATTAATATTTGACCATTAAATTTTATTAACACATTTGCCTCAATATGATTTTAATTTTACCCTAATTTTTCAGTTTTTAATCTGACAAAAAAATTTGTGACACTTTCAAGCAAAACTTGAATAATATAATATATAGTATATATATATATTAATATATATATATATATATATATAATATATATATATATATATATAATATAATATATATATATATATATATATATATATAGTATATAGTATATATGATATATATATTATATATATAATATATATATATATCTTTCTCATAGATAATTCACGTGCCAATTTGAATTTTAAAAAACTGTTCTTGTATTCACTGGAAAGATAACTGGAAATAAAAATTACCCTTTACTCAGCTGTAAATATAGAGGCAGATGTTAAATGTAAAACATACAATTCAAACGAAGTTTAATTTATCTGTATTTATGATAAACATAAAGATTGGTGAGAAAGGAAATTCTTTGCAGTTGTCCCTGTTTATTGTTCGGTGGTGAAGACACATGGACCAAAAGAGTTGTATATAAATCATCTGGCATCTAAGGCAAAATATCATGAAAACACAAAAATACACATGAAAAATGCCTTTAAGCCTCTCCACTTTTTGAAACTAAACGATTGCTAAAGAGTAGACACGAGTATGAAAACATACATAACTAATGGAGAATGTAAGAACAATTATATATCTGAAATTTATCGTTAAACTGCAGAAATTTGTGGAGCATTGTGAGTTGCATGGAAGAGCATAACGAAACTGAATCCTTAACTACTCCAGGTGTCTTCAAACAGTGAATTCAGTGGCAGGTTAGATAATTCATTAAGGTCCACTAAGAAGCCACTTTTCAAGGAACTCGAAAAACCAATACAAATAACTTCTAATATGCTTGGATATATTCACGAAGAGATAGTAAAGAGAAATGGCATGAGCTGATTTCTATCTGTCATGCAGATAAAACGATGATGTTTCCAAAACATATACCAAATGGTTTCATCTTTAGATATATTGTTAAAGGAAAAACCAACAGAAAATTTTGGAACGTTATTGACCAAGAAAAAGCATGACGCGACACTTACTACTTTCTTTTAAAGAATCAAAAGTGGTATCCAATCGATCCACAAGATAATTAATATCACCAAATCTTATGATTGAGGTGCTAACGTTAGAAGAGTCGTCTCGGTGCTTCAGGCTAAGTGAGAATATGTATCAAAAGCTGAATTGAATATATATTGTCATGCTCATCAGCTTAATTTAGTAATGCTAAATGCCGCATCAGTTAACAGAAATGTCCGAATATTTTTTGCTA
>JABUQX010124950.1:10000-28644 GCA_015478945.1 Trachelipus rathkii
ATATATATATATATATATATATAGTATATAATAATATATATATACTATATATATATAATATATAATATATATATATATATATAATCAAAGCAATTTTTCGCCGAGTTATATATTATAATAAAAGGCCTTATTTATATATTTATAAAAAGTTTTACAACAGTTTTCATAAGATGTTAAATTTCTTAAGCTTTCGGTCCTTAATTTTCTGGACCCTCCTCAGACGATTATTTGAAGACTAAATAAAATTATTAAAAATTTTTTAAATTATATAAAATTTAGTTAAAATATGAAAAGTAGTTTAAATTTAAGTTAAATTTGCTTTTATATTTTTGAAAAAATGGTGTGGTGGTAAGAATTTTGTTTGTGTGGGATGAACGTATATTCTCCTTTTGTAGGTTAAATATGAAGTCTGTTAGCATAGTGATTCTAGAGTTACTTTGTAGGTCTATACCTCTAAGATTTCACGTACTCTTTTATGTTAATTCTGTGATGAGCTAGACTATGTGAGTGAGAGCAGAATTGAGAGTCGGATGGTAGATCGTGTTTATGTTGACAATTCGTCTGATAAAATTATTGTCACCTATATAATATGAGGGCATGATGCATGTATTGTATATCATGTAATGTATTTTTAAGTGAGTTGGTAGTTTGAAGATCTTGTGAGAGAAAGAGTGTTGAGAGAATTACTCTTAAGGATGAAGGTAATTTGAGTCTTTGTTTATGTGGTAGGTGAGAAATGGGTAAATAGGTGAGGGATTGTGTGTTGGTCAGGTGTTTGGGTTGAAGAAATTATTTGCTTTTTAGTGAACCTTTGATAATGTAGGTTGGATAAGATAGTTTCTTGAACGCACTGAAAAGTATTTAATTTCATTATGAAGAGAGTAGGAGAACAGATGCGTAAGCTCTAGGAAGAGAGAGGCATAGAAGCACCAGATTAAAGTTTGAGAAGTGTAAGAATACCAAGAATGAAAAGGTTCCTTAATTTTAACCTACAAAAAGGAGATTATACGTTCAATCCCACACTAAACAAAGCATTCTTACCACCACACCATTTTTCAAAAATATAAAAGGCAAAAAAATCTTACTATAAATTTAAAACTTACTTTTTCATATTCAACGTTTTACATAATTACAAATTTTAAAATAATTTTATTTAGTCTTCCAAAATAAAATCGTCTAAGAAGGTCCAAAGAATAAGACCAAAGCTTACGAAAATTTTAAACATCTTATGAAAGACTCTTGTAAAAACTTAATAATATATAAATAAGGCCTTCAGTATAATATATAATATATATAATAATTATTATATATATATATATATAATTATATTATATTATATTATATATATAGATATATATATATATATATATTATATATATATATATATATTATATATATATATATATATATATATATATATTATATATATATATAGATTATAGTATATATATATATATATATATCAGTAATATAATATATATATAATATATTATATATATTATTATAGTTATATCAGTGCGAAGGCGTCCAGTCATCTATTGATGCGGAGATGACTGACCAGATGAGATAAAAAATAAATCAAATCCTTTTTCAAATTTCATTATTATTTTCATTTTCATTATAATAATATATAAATATATATAAAGATATATATATATATTATAATATAAATATATATATATATATATATATATATATTATATATATATATATTATAAAATATATATATAAATGCGCTTGAAAAAGCGGATCAATTAAAATAATTAATATTAATATAGGAATCTCTAAATTGTCGGATTCAAATTGCGAGCACATTATCAGTAATATTATATAATGTTCACATCTTCAGCCAATCAAATTGCGCAAGAAATGTTTAATGATGATATAACATAGAACACTCATCTCTAAGTTTGTCGCTGAAACGTTTTGAGCGATTTTTTTTCTCGTATTAAAGCCTCGGAACTTAAAAATTTCGTTCAAACTTCGGACTTTGTAAATATAATAAATTTAAAGAAATGATTTAAAATTCATAAATTATTGTTAGTATAAGTGAAATACAAATTAAATTTTACTTTTTTGTACAAAAAAAGTCAATTAAATTGCCTTATTTGAAGGTATAATAGCCACTTTATAAAGTATGTAAAAAATCTAACAGTTTGTCTTGATAAAAATAAGTATTTAATGGGAAACTATTTTGAAAAAGTTATCCTAAATATATATATTATAAATTATTAATATTATTATTATTATTATTATTATTATTTATTAAGTATATTATTATTTTATTATATTATTATTATTATTATATTATTATTATTATATTATATATATTAAATAAATTATAATTATAATAATAAGTATTAGTATAATTATAATTATAATTAGTTTTATATATTATTATTATACTTATTATTATATTATTATATTATTGATTATTAATATATATGTATTATTATTATTATATTATTATTTATTATTAGATATATATTATTATTATTATTATTTTATATTATATTTATATTATGATTATTATTATTTTATGATATTATTAATTATTATTATTTTATTAATTATTTATATTATTATATGTATTATTATTGACTTTTAGTTTCCAATTCCCTAAATATTTTCTTCTGATAGTCATTTAATTTCCTTAATTTTAGTCTAGAGAATAATTTGCAAAGAAATAAGAGGCATATTTATATTATATAGCCTGACCGTTTCGTCCGTGAACCTCGGACATCTTCAGAGTTTCGATATCTAACAATTGAATGAATTATTTTAACACTAGATTTAGAAAAATATAAAAATTACAAATTAGATTTTAAATTTTGGTATTTTATATAACTTAAAGGACAATACGTTGAACTTTATGTTAATTTCTGTTTAGATTATTATTATATTATTATTTTTATTATTCTTAATTTTATGATAATATTCTACTAGCCCATATTATACATTCTGTTATTATAATTTAATATTTTTTTAATATTATATTATATTATATTATTATTATTATTATATTAATTATTATTAGTATTAAAATATATTAGATATTATTATTATATTATTAGTTTTACTTTTTCATTCCAATTCCTTAAATATTTTTCTGAAATAATGAAATTCTTCTGTCTTTTTATCTAATCTAGATTGAACCTCTTGTATATTAAATTAAATGTGTATTTATATATTATATCCTGACCGTTTCGTCCTAACCTCGGACATCTTTCAGAGTTTGCGATTCTAACAATTGAATAATTATTTAATCAAATAATTTAAAAAATTAAAAATACAAATTAGATTTTAGATTTTTCATTTCATATTATATTTAACTAAAGGACAATACGATTGAACTTTATGTTAATGTCTGTTTTTAGATGTGTTTTATGTAAAAGCCTCAGTATTCAGTTTTGGGCTTTTTTTTTCCCCCCAAAACCATGAGAGTGTAAATTTAAAATTGATTTTGAAATATCAGTACAGTTGTCTTGTTATGCTCAGTGAATAATTGTTCTTATATTTTACTGGGTTTAAAGCTGTGCTGTAGAAATTGCATGAGTTAGTAATGATTCACGACACGGCGCGCTACCCTTGTTTACCTATCTTAAGACAAAGCAACGATTGCCCACGAGTGTCAGTACCCCAAGAGGAGATAGAGGAAGCCCTTACTTCATAAATCAATTAAATCTTTGTCAATTGGATGAAAGTTAAAAACGTTTACAAAGAATTACATCCCCAACATTTCCTATACAAGCAGTAATAGCCATGTCTGGAATGACCATTCAATGTCACATTTCCGAAACATCTTGGGGAGAAAGCTATCTATCTATCAATCTATCAAAGTTCTTTGGGCATAGTTTTAGTAAAAATCATGCCTGGTGAATCTCAACCAGGTCCAAGCAAGGGAAAAGAGATAGGAAGAAAAAGAAATCCGAGCACAATTTATAAGCTCTATATATGAGTGTTTTAACAATTGAAATCTTATAAACTTCTGGGGATTAGGAGTTGTAATTAAGGTACAGACCATTATCAGTTGGTTTGACATGTATGCCTGTGAAAAAGTTCCATCATCATTAATTTTGATTTTAATATCCAAAAAGTTAATAATATTATTTAGAGATGTTTCAGATGTGAATTTGAGGCAAGAAAGGCTTTGCAAGCGGTTGATAAACTGATGAATGTCTGTATGGTTCCTAAATATAGTAAGGGTGTCATCAACGTATCTTACATAGAAGACTGGGTTGAATGTGTTGTTTTCCCTCAAAATTCTATTTTCTAGCTCCGCCATGTAAAAGTCAGCGAATGTAGGGCCCAGAGGTGAACCCATGGCAACACCATCCTTTTGCAGGTAGAAACTATCTTGAAATTTGAAAGGGGTTTCAGTACAACATATTAATAGTAGGTTCCTCATATGGTTTTCGGAAATGTCATGAGGAGGTGGATTATTAGAATGATAAACATGTTTAATTATAATATCTATGGTTTCTACAACGGGGACATTCGTAAATAATGATTCAACATCCAGAGAAGCAAGCGTTTCTGAGTTGCTAAGTTTTAAGTGAGATAGTTTACATAAGGTTTCATTATTAGATTTGACAATAAACGTGTTATCTAAGTAAGGACGTATTATGGTATTGAGGTATTGAGCAATGTCATGAGTGACAGTACCACACATAGATATTACGGGACGCAGGGGTGGGTCTTTTTCATCTTTGTGTATTTTGGGTAGTCCGTAGATATATCCTTCATTATAATGACCGGTTCTTTTAATTTTGTTCAGAAACATCTCTAAATAATATTATTAACTTTTTGGATATTAAAATCAAAATTAATGATGATGGAACTTTTTCCACAGGCATACATGTCAAACCAACTGATAATGGTCTGTACCTTAATTACAACTCCTACTCCCCAGAAGTATATAAGAATTCAATTGTTAAAACACTCATATATAGGGCTTATAAATTGTGCTCGGATTGGGAATCATTTGATGTTGAAGTTAAAAGAATTAAACAGAACCTGATTAACTGTAACCACCCTTTAAATTTAACGGAGAAAATAATAAACAAAACCATCAACAAACTCTACAAAAAACAGGACAATACGAACAATATCTCTGAAAGCATTAAATTTTATTTTAAAACTTCAAATGCAAAAGACTTTGATAAAGAGGAAAAATGCCTACGCGGCATTATTAACGCCCACATTAAATCTACAAGTAATTCAAAAATCACAGTTAAACTATACCACAAAACAAGAAAACTTTCTTCCTGCTTCTCAACTAAGGATACCCTTTCAGTTAATCACCATGTCAAAGCCCACCTGCATGTCCCGAGTCTAACTGTACGTCAACGTATATATTGGTTAATAGATTAACAGATTGAAGTTTCAGCACCGCTTTTAAACCCAGTAAAATACATACAAACATTTATTTGTTAGTTCACCGAACATAACAAGACAACTGTACCTGATATTTCAAAATCATTTAAAAATTTTACACTCCTCATGTGAAGCCCAAAAACTGAAAATAGCTGAGGCTTATTACATAAAACATCTAAAACCAGACATTAACATAAAGTTCAACGTATTGTCCCTTAAGTTAAATATAATATGAAATACTAAAATCTAAAATCTAAAATCTAATTTGTAATTTTAATTTTTTAAATCTAGTGTTAAAATAATTCATTCAATTGTTAGAATCGAAACTCTGAAGACGCCTGAGGTTTACAGATTCAAAAACCAATAGGATATAATAAATATAAATATGCCTCTTACTTTCTTTGCAAATTATTTTCTAGATTAATATTAAGGAAATTAAATGAATATCAGAAGAAAATATTTAGGGAATTGGAAGCTAAAAGTAAAACTTATATTAAAACAAAAGCTGATGTAGAATTTCTTAATAATATTATTATTATTATTATTATTATTATTATTATTATTATTATTATTATTATTATTATTATTATTATTATTATTATTATTATTATTATTATTATTATTATTATTATTATTATTGGTCAGCATCCCGAAAAGTTCAGGGATGTACCTAGAAAACTATAACAGCTACACGAAAAATAAATATCATTTTATTAATCAGGAGACATTTTTACCGCGGAAATTAAAATAAAAAAAATAACGCTTTTTAAAAAATTAAAATTGTTAAAAATGTTGAAAAAATTACAGTTTTTTGAGAATTCGAAGATGTTCCCTTACTCCGAATGAGCACGCAAAGGTGCCAAATGTTGAATTTTTTTTTTAAAACTAGAGAATACCTACGGGTAAACAAGAACGATGGATAGAGTCGGGGTTTCTCGGCCTACCGGGGGACGACGGGGGGGACTTCGTCCCCCCTCTGTCCCTCCGTCGGCTCGAACCCCTAAAAAGATAAAATAAAAACAGCATTTTCTCTCCAAAGCGTAAAAAGTGGAGATCGGCACCTTGCTTCGAGACCAAGTGATTTCAAGGTCATCTTCAAAGAGAAGTGCACTATTTCAGGTCGAAGATTTTTACTAATATTTAAGGAGTTATTAATAAATATTAGAATAAAATAATTTTTTTTTTTTTAAGTTTCTTCGATGAAATTACTTGCTTAAATCAAAAATGTTATTTATTTTCCTGTAGATGTTATAGTTTTCTAGTTACATGCCTGAACTCTTCGGGATGCTGGCCATTTTATTATTATTATTATTATTATTATTATTATTATTATTATTATTATTATTATTATTATTATTATTATTATTATTATTATTATTATTATTATTATTATTATTATTATTATTAGTATTATTATTATTATTATTATTATTATTATTATTATAAAACGAAACCTCAAGATAATAAAAGACGGAAAAACAAAAACTTATAACTTTAGAAGAGAAAAATGAAATGTTTAATTTGAACAACAATTCCACGAAATTCTTCAAATGATAATGATAATAAATCTGAAAAACACATAAAAAATCACGTTCATTTCTTTGTATCTTTAAAACGAACAATTTTAAGGTGTTAGGGAGAACACAAGAACATTATCGGTAATCCTATTTCAACTTTAATGGCAAAGAACGGGAAATAAAACTCAGACTTTTTTTTTTTTTTTTTTTTTTTTTTTTTAACCTTTCTCTTTAAAGATTTACATTTGAGATTTATTTGGAGATAAATCATTTTTAATTGTTTTTACAATATTGAAACAATGGATATTAGTGTTATTTTTTTTTATTTTTGGTAAATTTATTTTTATTTATTTTTGAAAACTTATGTCTCTTTCTCTCTCTCTCTTTTATGTTATATATATATATATATATATATATATATATATATATATATATATATATATATATATATATATATATATATATATATATATATATATATATATATATATATACATATATATATATATATATACATATATATATATATATATATTTATTAAGGCAAGTATCGATAGTTTATATATCTATATATATATATATATATATATATATATATATATATATATATATATATATATATATATATATATATATATTTTTCTATATTCTCCTTAAATTTAGCAAGATGAGCATCAAGGATATGGACTTTGAGGGACATCCTGCAGCCCATTTTGCCGTAGTTCCTGACCAAGGTCTCAACAAGCTCCTCATAGTTTTCGGCCTTGTGATTCCCAAGGAAGCCACGAACCACTGCAACAAAGCTGTTCCAAGTTGCATTTTCTGTCCTAGTCAGCTTCTTCGGGAATTCCTTGCACTCTATGATCTTTTTTATTTGTGGTCCGACGAAGACACCGGCTTTGACCTTTGCCTCAGACAGCTTAGGGAAGAAGCCTTGCAGGTAGATGAAGGCTGAAGACTCCTTATCTAGAGCTGTGACAAACTGTTTCATGAGGCCTAATTTTATGTGTAGTGGAGGAAACAATATTTTCTGGGGGTCCAACAGAGGCTCCCATTTGACATTGTTCCTCCCTACACTGAACTCAGTCCGCTGTGGCCAATCCCGCCTTTGGTAGTGTTCTGCGGAGGCCCTGCTGTCCCAGAGACAAAGGTAACATGGAAACTTGGTAAAGCCGCCTTGGAGACCCATCAGGAAGGCCACCATTTTGAAATCTCCGATAACTTCCCAATTGTGTTCTTCATATTTCAAGGCACTTAGCAATAGCTTCACGCTGCTGTGTTCCTCTTTGAGCTGCACCGAGTGAGCCAAGGGAAGAGATGGATACATGTTCCCGTTATGAAGTAGCACAGCTTTGAGACTCTTCGATGAGCTATCAATGAAGAGGCGCCACTCGCAGGGGTTACAGGCAATTCCAAGTGCCTCAAACAAACCTGTCACATTGTGGCAAAAGCAAAGCCCATCTTGACTGGTGAAAAAAGTTGAAAAAGAGTGGTGACGTTTTCTCTGACTTGCGACTTTCACACTTTCATGTAACAAATTCCACTGCTTGAGTCTCGACGTCAAAAGCTCGGCATTGGACTTTGTGAGACCAAGATATCTGATCAAGTCATTGATGTCTTCTTGGTTGGGGAAATATGGGTTTCTCTCCTCAGCTACACTATATTCAGGATCAACGACTTCATCGTCTTCTGATTTGCTGCTTTCTTCTGAAGATGGCTGTCTTCCCTTTGGAGGAATGGGTACAGGGAGCTCAGGAGAGTGTGGCACTTGGGCAATGGATGACGGAAGGTCTGGATATATGATAGCAGGCGCATTTTTGCCAGCTCGACGCTTGGACGGGTCCACCAAACAGAAGAAGCAATTGCTGGAGTGGTCAGTTGGGTCTCTAAAAATTTGAGATTGGGAATTTCATTCTCTGCGAGGAAAAAAAATATACAAATTTAAATATCTTTCACTCATTGTTATTAAAAAATATATTACATAAATTAAACTTTCGTTTATATATATATATATATATATATATATATATATATATATATATATATATATATATATATATATATATATATATATATATATATATATATATATATATATATATATATATATATATATATATATATATGTATGTATAAATAAATATATATAGAGTATATATAAACATTTTTTTATATATATATATATATATATATATATATATATATATATATATATATATATATATATATATATATATATATATATATATATATATATATATATATATATATATATATATATATATATATATATATATTTTATTATTTTTTTTATTTTTATTATTTTAAATACACTTTTTCCCCCATGAGCGGGGTAGTGGTACGTACAGCCTCTCTCATTCACACCTCCTCTCATCTCGCCCTCACCCACCTCCTCCACCCCCTTCTATCCCTCGCCAACACCCTACCTTCCTCCAATCCCTCTCTCCTCCAACATTTCCTTTATTCCATCCATCCACCTTCTTCTTGGTCTCCCCTTCCTCTCCTTCCTATCCCCTCCGCCTCCCAAACTCTCCTAACCACCCTCTGCTCCTCCATTCTCTCCAGATGTCCAAACCATCTTAACATTCCCTACTCCGCTCTTCTCACCAAACCATTCTTCCAATCACATCTCTCTCTTATTACCCTATTCCTAATCCTCTCTCTTTTACTAACCCCACATACCGCTCTCAACCCTTTCATCTCAAACACTTCCAACTTCTTCTTGGACCTAGCATTCAACCCCCATGTTTCACACCCATATAGTACCGCTGGAACACAAATTTTTTTCAAACATACATACTTATCTTGAGTTTATGTGATAAATCCCCCCTTTCCATAATTCCCTCAAACCACTCAATGCTCTCATTCCTTCTCCTACTCTATGATCTATCTCTTCCTTCATCCCTCCTTCCTTACCCAAATCCATCCCTAAATATCTGAAAACCTTTACTTCTTCCAGTACTATACCTCCTACTCTAATCTCTAACTCCATCCCCTCATCTGTTTCCTCCTCCTCAAACACTAACACTTTACTCTTACCTGGATTTATCTTAAGACCCTTTTGTCCACACACTCTCTCAAACTCCTTCACCAAATACTACAACCCTTCTGAATCCTTCGCCACCAAGGTAGTATCATCCGCAAATAGTATCATGTTCACTTCCCATCTATCACCCCTATCCATCAATTCCACCCCTCTCCCCTCCCTCATCATTCCTCTGCAAACACTCTCCATAAATAAATTGAAAAGCCACGGCGACATTACACATCCTTGTCTCAACCCTCTCTCCACTCCAAACATCTCACTCTCCCCTCCTAATACTCTCACACACATTCTGCTATTCCTATAAAAGGCCCTAATACCTTTATCTAATTTACCCCACTCCACCTTCCTCCAGCACCCTCCATAATTCCCCCCTCTTCACTCTATCATATGCTTTCTCCAGATCTAAAAAACACCCATACACCTTCCCTTTCCTTTCTAAACCTTTCTCCACAAGCATCTTCATTGTGAATACTTGATCCACACATCCCCTTCCCATCCTAAATCCTCCTTGTTCCTCCCCCATTCTCTCTTCCGTTAAATCTCTCACCCTCTCAATTAGTATTCTCCCATACACTTTCCCTACTACACTCAAAAGACAAATACCTCTATAATTACCACACTCCATCCTATCCCCTTTCCCCTTATACAGGGGAACCAAACAACCATCCTCCCAATCCTATGGAACCTCTTCCTTCCTCCAACATAAATTATATAACCTGTACAGCCATTCCTCCACCCCTCTGCCTCCCATCTGTAACATTTCCATACTCACACCATCTAGACCTGTGGACTTTCCTTTTTTTCCTTTAGTTATCGCCCTAATAATTTCTTCCATTTGTATTTCCATATCTCCTTCCCGTCCCTCTTCCCCCCCCATCCTCACCTCTTGCAAATCCTCCTCATCTCTCCCACCCATTTCATTCAATAATCCTCTAAAATATTCCCCCCCTCTTTTCCTCACCCCATCTTCCCCTCCTATCCATTCCCCATCCCCTCCCTTAACCCTCTCCCCTAACCCCTCCCTCTTCTTTCTTTTTTTTTATTTACTTCTTTCCAGAATATTTTGCTCCCTGTTTCAAAATTTTCTGTCACTTTTCTACACCATTCATTATTTGCATTTCTCTTCGCCCTCTCCACTGCCCTCTTTGCTTCTACTCTAACCCTTCTATATTCCTCCCAGCTTTCCCTTCTCCTATTCCCCAACCATTTCACATAGGCCTCTTTTTTCTTTTTCACCAAATCTTTCACCTCCTCATTCCACCATTCACTTCCTTTCCTTCTACTTGCTCCCACCTTTTTTACTCCGCATATCCTTCTGGCTTCTTCACAAATTGTCTCTTTAAATCTCTTCCACTCCTCCTCCACATCCCTAATTTCCGTCCCTCTCACGTCCCTCCACCTATCCTCCATACCCCTCCTAAACTCGCTCTTACACAATGTCTCATCTAATTTTTCCACCTTAATGACTTCTATTTTCCTCTTTTTTTCTCTTTCTCTAACCGTTACCTCTCCCCCTACCCTTAACCTAGCAACCACCAAATATATATATATATATATTATATATGTTTATATAAATTTATATATAGTCTCCCTAGTTTATATATATTATATATAAATAATATATTTTAATATATATATATATATATATATATATATATATATATATATATATATATATATATATATATATATATATATATATATATATATTACCTTCTAGAGTTCTTTTGCAAAGTTCGCAGGTGAAATGAGGTGCCCATTGCTTGTCTTGGTCCCCAACAGGCATGCCAAAATATGCCTTATAGGCCTCGCACATTTTAGCAGATGTATTCACAGGGTACTTTTTTGCTCGTGTCTTCATAAATTCACCGCAGACATAACAAAATGCGTCTGCCTGATATTTGCAACCTCTTGATGCCATCTGTGCTGAATGCACCTATCAAAGACAGCGTATCTCCACTTGAACAGCTACTTGAAGACTGATGAACTAATCAACTAACTATATTGATACTTGAGCTTACGTTCTCTGTATTTATTTCGTCATCTAAGTTGCCAGAACGTTCAAGAAATAAAAATATGTCGTGTATTTAAAAAATATTAATTTTCTCTGAAATGCAAATAGATCAGTTTGAAAACAGCGATGTCAAGGTAACAAAAGCAAAGTTTGAAGGGAATAATATTATTTTTCTTTGCTTTCTACACAGAAGCAATTAGGAAATAATGCTTTCAAAGCAAAGACAAAAATTTCTTTTTTTATTACATAGTGTTATTTTTGTGTCAACAGACATTACTCCTTTAAGGAAAACTCTGATGACCTGCCTTTCAACCCACTCATTAGTTTTCTCTATTCAACAATCTGTTGCAAGACTTCAAAGGTGTACATATTCCACACATGTATTTTATTGTACACTCTGAATTGCGTGTTTTCCGATTTGAGCCCAGAATTTGGTCTTTCCTGATATAGTGATTTTGTGCAGGCGTTTGGACTTTTTTTTCACCGGAGAAGACGTAAATATATATATATATATATATATATACAGAAGATATAGTATAGAGTATATATATAATATATATAAATTATATATAAAAAATATTATATATATATATATATATATATATATATATATATATATATATATATATATATATATATATATATATATATATGTTATTACAGGCCTATATATATATATATATGGTCAGCATCCCGAAAGCATCATGCATCTAACATATCAGTTAATTAAACAAATATCATTTTATAAATCAGCAGAAGTTCTTAACTTAAGAGAAATAAAAAAAATTAAAAAGTTTAACGCTTTTTAAAGTTCAAATTGTTAAAGTAAACCGAAAAATATTACAGTTTTTGATTACCTGATGATGCTCACTACGACTGATGACTGAGTTGCCAAATGTTGAATTTTTTTTAAACGACAATATCACACGGTAAGTCACGATAGATAGAGCTCAGTTTCTTCATTGTCAGATTTGTTTGGGGACCGCCTCCTGTCCTCCTGTCGGCCTTAAGTCCCCAAGAAGGATATAAAGAAAAATAATATTTTCCAAATTATATTATAAAGCGAGATGGCAACTTTCTCCATCGGTTTCATATCTTGTCGTGATCAGAGCTCGCACTTTTACTGGAGATTTTTATGTAATTGTGAATAATTTTTCCAATCAATTAATGTGCTCTAAATTTTCAGTGGTAAAATGTTCCGATTAATAAAATGATATTTATTTTCGTGTATATGTTATAGTTTTCTAGTTATATCTCAATTTCTTTGATAATTATATATATATATATATATATATATATATATATATATATATATATATATATATAGAAATATATGTATATATATATAAAGAGAGAGAGAGAGTAGTATATATATATATATAGATGTGGAAGATAAATATATATATATATATATATATATATATATATGGCCAGCCTCTAGAAGAGCCACAATCCATATCTCAAAAACTGCCAATAGCTACATGAAAAGTGAATACATTTTTGAAATCGGCGAACATTATAATGCAGGAAATTAAATAAGCAATGAAATGCAATAATAATTAAAAATAGGTAAGGATTAGGACTCATTTTTTGATCGAGAGACTCGAGTTGCCGTGAAGTCGCTTTTGTATAAGATGGAATGAAAAAATTACATTTTTTAAATAACGTAAATGCATGTAACACAAGGGTAGCAACTGGGAGCTCCACCCCCTGTTCCCCCCGACCCGTGCGTGCTGGTGAAAGTTTTTGAAACTATAAAAACAGTATTTCTTAATTTAATAAAACAAAGAAAAGTAAAAATAATTATTGACTCAACTATTGACCATTGAGCGACTTTACAGCGACTCTAGTCACTTGATCAAAAAATGAGTCCTGGTAAGTGTGAAATGTTATTTAACTAATTTTATTTAAGGATGCAATTAATAATTATTAAATACGCTACTTCAACGAGAATGTTTACCGTTTTCAAAATGCATTCAGTTTTATGTAGCTATCGAAATTTTTGATAAAGGTGTCAGCTAATCTGGAGACTGTATATATATATATATATATATATATATATATATATATATATATATGTGATATATATATATATATATATATATATATAGTAGTATATAGAGTATATATACATATATATATATATATATATATAGTATATATATATATATATATATATATATATATAGTAAGTTATATATATATATATATATTATATATATATATATATATTAGTTATATATAGTATATATATATATACTTATAGAGTATATATATATATAGTATATATATATATGAGTTAAGAAAGAGTGAGTTATGGTATATGTTATTATTATATATATATATATATAAATAAAGAACATTTAATGGGAAGGTAAAGAATTTACTGCCTTCTCTGGGATTGAACCACCGCATGTTGCGAATGAGGACAATATACCCGGTGCTTTTGCTTTATTGAACCATCCCCCCAACCCACAAAGCTGGATTCAAGAACATTATTTAAGCAACTGAGCTCCTTCAGTGACATCACCAGGTGTCCAATGTCCTTCCTCTTATTCTTATATTTAGATGGTAAATGTTGCATTTGATCTGCAATTTAAGATAAAAGAAAGAACATATAATGGGAAGGTAAAGAAATTAACTTTGCCTTCTCTCCGATTTCCTCAAACCCACCAGCCAAGCTGCGAATGAGATTAATATACCTGGTGCTTTTTACCACTGGACCATCCCAACCCAATAAAGTTGATCAAGAACAGTACAGCGCAACCGAGCTCCTTTTCATAGTGACATCACCAGGTGTCCAGCCTGTCCTTTCCCTCTTATTCTTTATATATTTGTATTTATAAACACAGTAGCCAATCCATTAAGATGCAATAAAGAAAAAAACATATAATGGAAAGGTAAAGAAATTACTGCCTTTTCCGGGATTGAACCACCGCATGTTGCGAATGAGGACAATATACCCGGTGCTTTACCACTGGACCATCCCCCAACCCAATAAAGTTGGATTCAAGAACAGTATTAAAGCAACCGAGCTCCCTTCAAGGCGACATCACCAGGTGTCCAGCCTGTACTTTCCCTCGTTCTTTACAGGCAGATGGTTTGCATTTGATCGCAATTTAAGATGTAAATAAAGAAAGAACATATAATGGGAAGGTAAAGAAATTATTGCCTTCTCCGGGATTGAACCACCACATGTTGCGAATGAGGACAATATACCCGGTGCTTAACCACTGGACCATCAAATGCAATATTTACTATCTATAAATATAAAGAACGAGGGAAGGACAGGCTGGACACCTGGTGATATCGCCTTGAAGGGAAGTCGGTTGCTTTAATACTGTTCTTGAATCCAACTTTTTGGGTTGGGGGATGGTCCAGTGGTAAAGCATCGGGTATATTGTCCTCATTCGCAACATGCGGTGGTTCAATCCCAGAGAAGGCAGTAATTTCTTTACCTTCCCATTATATGTTCTTTCTTTATTTACATCTTAAATTGCGATCAAATGCAATATTTATCATTATATATATATATATATATATATATATATATATATATATATATATATATATATATATATATATATATATATATATATATATATATATATATTTATATAAGTTATTAATATGTGTGCAGATATAAATATATATTTATTTATATATATATATATATATATATATATATATATATATATATATATATAACTAATAACCATATATAGATATATCCACATATATATATATATACTCTGCGTCGCCCCGCATACCATAATAATATATATATATTCTTTTACAGAGAAATAAACACCACCGCTCACGGGCAGAGCCTTAATCTATTTACGTTATTTATATAATATATATATATATATATATATATATATATATATATATATATATATATATATATATATATATATATATATATATTTATTTATAAATATATATACATGGTGTCCCAGAATGAAACGACGCCACATCATATACGCGTTCAATGATGGAAAATAGGAGCATATTACTCGTTAACGTTTCGGTACAAAAGTTACAGATCACATGAGTAAACTGTATAAGTTAAATATTGAGACGCAAAACTAACGCGATATGGAGGTAGGGTCTGGGTAAACGACAACCAACGTTGTACCTCCGCAATGAGTCAAGCGATAACCTATCGCAGGGTTAGTTTACCAACATACAAGTGTGACGTCTCCACCGCTCACATTGTCTTAATATTGTCGTGTCGTAATATTCGTGTATCATAATATTACATACGTTTTTCGATGCCCCACACGTATTCCAACAGGGAGTATGCCGATATTGTGTACGTGTACGGATTGTGTGACGGGAATGCAAGTGAGGCGCGGCGTGCATATGCCGTGCGGTATCCAACGAGACGGTTGCCGCATAGGTCTATTTTTCCGAGGACGTATAAGCAACTATGTGATACTGGGACATTTAGATCGGCTGGCATTCCGGATCAAGTTTACGCGGACCTTCGCCATCACCATCTCCCCATGACATTTTTTGGTATTTTGACGCAAACCCGTCATCGAGTGTACGTAGAGCGGCGGCCGAACTTGCTGCTCCACGTTCAGCAATATGGAGAACACTGGTGGCAGATGGACGCCATGCATATCATTTGCAAAGTGTACAGCATTTAATGCCCACCGACATAACACGTCGATGAGACTTCTTTGAATGGTTCATCGGATGGTGTAACACCAATAGACGTTTCCCAGAATCAGTGCTGTGGACGGACGAAGACATCTTCAGTAGACATGGCACACACAACCAGAGGAAGTCACATGTGGGAGCAGAAGAATCCTCATGCAATTAGGGAGCACCATTACCATTATATGTAATGTGTTTTTGGGATTACTGGGTAGCAATCTCCTCGGCTCCTATTTTCTACTTGACCTCCTGAACTGCCAGAACTACCTTTATTTCCTCCGGAAAGGGTTTGGAGTGCTCCTTCTTGAGGATGTGCCCATGTTAAATCTATGTCACATGTGGTTTCAGTTGGATGGCTGGCCACTTCACTTTGTCAGAGACACACGCACTTGGCTTACTAATAACTACCCTTTGCGATCAGGCAGACATAACAGCAGATGAATTCCGGTCAGCAACAATGTCCATTTTAAGGAGGTTCGTGCATACATCAGGGCTGGGTGGCGAACTTTGAACATCTATTGTAACCTGTATTTGTTGTATTATAATGTCCTAAATAAAGATATGCAATCGTGTCGTTTATGGGGAATCCTGCGTCGCATTCCAACCCTTTTAGGTTGGCTCCATCGCTAATAACTCCGTAACGAACCTTTATCGAGCATAAATGTATGGAATATTGTATTCCAATTTTCCATCAATGTTCACATACAAGAAGTGGCTCCGTTTCATTCTGGGACACCCTATTTATATATAAATATATATATATATATATATATATATATATATATATATATATATATATATATATATATATATATATATATATATATATATATATATATATATATATATATATATACTAGTTTACTTTTATTATTTATTTATTTATTTTGTTTTATAAAGGATCTAAAACTTGTAAATTCAGGTCTAATTAAAAAGTTAAATATTTCTGGAATTCTCTTTCAGAATTGACGTAGATTTCCCGTTTTTAAGTCTAACTTTAGAATTCTGGAAAATAATTGAAAAATAAAGAAGCAAGATTGTAAATCTTGTAACTTAATACCTTTTATTTAACTTCGTTTATTTAGAATCTTTAATTTCATACTTATTTACCTCATATGAGAAAATTTTTCTAAGGAAAGAAGAAGAATTGGCACTCATTATTAGGGCATTATTTTAACTGTTATTAAGGACTAAAAAGAATATTAATAGGCAAAGGGATTAACTTTTCATAACGACGACTAAAAAGATATTAGTAGGTAGAAAGATTAACTTTTCATAGTGTTGAAAAAGAAAATAGGTAAGGGAGGTATTATCAGCTATATTCATTGAATATATTAGAATCATGATAAAAGTTAGAAGTAAAGATAAAAAAAAAAGTAAAGATAAAAAAAAAAAAAAAAAATGTTAAAAGAATTTAAAGATAAGAAAATATTAAAAAATAAGATTTTAAAACTGGTTATTCGCTTGCACAAGTGTCACTAAATCTTTCTTTTTCCAAATTTTTGCTTTTTCTTTTTTTTTTTTTTTTTTTTTCTCTTTTTGTTCGTTTTTTTTTTTGTCTTTTGGAATATATTGAGTTATTTTTTTTTATTTTGATTTTTTTTGTTTGTTTTTTTTTTGCTATTATAGTGTTTATTTTAATTTTGAATGGAGTCTTTAATTGTATAATTTAAAAAAGATAATATTTTTAGATTCTTTCTTTAAGGACCCTTTCATGCATTTTGGGTTTGAACTTATTTTGATGAAGGTTTTTTCAGATTTGTTGTTATACTTTTAAGATTTAGTTAAGGTTTTTTAGATTTATTTTTATTGCTGTATTTATTATTTTATTATTTATCTATTGTTCTTTATTAAGATATTTTTTTTTCCACGGACTTTTCTATTAGGTATTTACTATACTGCGTTTCTTGTTTTTGAGGTAGTTTTTTTTGTTTTATCTATGTGTGTTTGTTTTTTTTTTTGACGAGAAAGGATGATGCATGGCGAAAGCTTAATGTGTGTG
>JABUQX010124951.1:2500-15000 GCA_015478945.1 Trachelipus rathkii
TATATATATATATATATATATATATATATATATATATAAATCTATATAAGCCGAATATTTGTTTCACAGTTAAATTTTATTCACTATTGTGATGAGATATCTTGGTTGGAGACAAACTCGAGAGCAGAGCCCTCTCATTGATATCTAACCTCGAGGGACAAAGCTGAGGTAAAAAGCTTTCTGTTTTGTAATTTTATTAATAAATAAATATTATGGTATTCATGCTAATAAAAATATTAATTATCTGAGAAAATTACCTAAATAGAAAATTATTTAAATGTTATATGAGTGTAATCTAAAGCATGTAAACAAAATGACCCAAATGTTGGAAATCAGTACATGCAACAAAATTATTGAATGTATAATTTAATACCTAAATAGAGTACCTAATTGTACCCTATTAATTTAATGTCTCAATTAATCGAAGCGTTTTTATTACAGCGTAAATTGTTTATGTAATATTATTCCTAATTTTCCTTATTAAATTTTATAGTTTTTTACTGTTGATACTATTTTGAATCTCTGCGACAACGCGTAATAAAATTGGATCTTGGTTTTGAGTGTTAATCCACCTCACTGATAGTTCAAATTAACTCAAGAAGAAAATTTGACAAATTGACGGCCCATTGCAAGAATCGACGGAACTTCTCACGAGTCAGAAACTGCAGGCAAATGATTCATAGACAGTACAGTAAAACCTCACTCGGCGTCCCCATAAAACCCTCCAAGGAGGAGGGCAGGATTCATAGTAAGAAAACTTCACAATGAAGGACCTAATTCTTAATCAAATGACCTCATTAGAGATTTCATTCGATTAAAATTATATATATATATATATATATATATATATATATATATATATATAAAAATATATATAACTAAATATATATTTCATTTATATATATATATATATATATATATATATATATATATGTTCATGAACAAATTATTTTTAATTAAAATCATGTCCCGGGACGTTTTGCGAAACTGGCCAGTAATAATATAAACAAAAAAAATAATAATTTTTTATTATTATTATTATTATTATTATTATTATTATTATTATTATTATTATTATTATTATTATTATTATTATTATTTTTATTATTAATTTTAAGGGAACCAATTTACATAATCAATATGTGCTAGGTCTAGTAATTAAGAAAAAGTTTGAGAGTGATGTTGGTAAACAAGCTTCATATTGGAAAAATAGTGGATGGTGATAATCTAATTAAAGAAAAAATTTACACATTCAACTTCGAACACTCTCGCAAATTCTTAAATATAAATCCTCTCTTTATTCTTTCTATATCCAGTTACATTATATATATATATATATATATATATATATATATATATATATATATATATATATATATATATATATATATATATATATATATATATATATATATATATGATTGTGTGTGTGTGCGAGAAGCACATATAACCATTATACTATTCAAGGAAGGAAGAGAAGTTACAGAAAAGAAAGAGAAAGAATTTGCACTCTGAAGTGCTCCATCGAAGCATTTGAAGCAAGGCACAAACACACACGCGTCTTTGTGATCCAAACACAATCACCGCTCACAATCCTTAACTTCCCTCTCTAACTTCACTCTTTTCTGCTAGACCCACATACAAATTAAACATTTTTAAATACACAACAAATTTGATAAAACTCTTTTTTTTTTTTATGCTAATTCCTATTGGAATTTTAATTTTAAGGAAAATTGAGTCGTACTCACATTGCATTTACAATGAAAATTGTTAAATGGAAACCATTGTAATTTTGTAAAAATTGACAAAAATAAATATATATATATATATATATATATATATATATATATATATATATATATATATATATATATATATATATTTAAATATATATATATATATATATATATATATATATATATATATATATATATATATATATATATATATATATATATATATATATATATATATATATATATATATATATATATATATATATATGTCAGCAATTGATTTGTTTATTGGGAACCTAGTCTTAATAATATGAAGAAAGACGAACAAAAATGGAGAAAGCATTTTGGAGATATATATATATATACAGGCAAGCTGAATTTTCAGATAGTTTTTTTTTGAATGAATTCGATTCAACATTCATCCCTGATGATATATAGAGTAAATTCATCGAGGAGAAGTCAAAAGTAGTAGCAAATAACCACGGTCGGTAAGGAAAAAACTTCGGCAATTTTTTCACAAACTTGCAAGAAACCCTACATTTTATGCAAAATTTTAATAAGTGATTTACCTTTTAGATAGTTTTGCGTATAAATATTTATATATATATATATATATATATATATATATATATATATATATATATATATATATATATATATATATATTATGCTATATATATATATATATATATATATATATATATATATATATATATATATGTATATTAAATGTTGCGGTAAAACCTAATAGTGCTAATATCGTGTATTACGACCGCGTTGCATGTTTTAAGTGACCGCGTTAAAGATATTTCGTTCCACTTTAGTGTTTAATTTTAAGTAGTAAGGATGGCAGATGGACTAAATCTAGACCAAAGGGAGAATGGAAATGCAAATGAGGAGCCAGAGAGAGATAATGAAAATCTCGAGTTGAATGAAGGAGATAGCGCCCAAGGACAAGGACATGAAGGTCCAGAGGGGGGTAGCGATGTGCTCGTTGCCCAGGGAGGCTCACCTCCCCAAGGGACCCCTCCAGCACTAGTTCCAGATCCGAATATTGGCCAAAATCCTGATCACACTCTTCTGAGGCAAGCCCCCCACGGTATTAGAGAAAGAGAACCTCCAAGGAGAGAGGACCATCCCCCCTATTATTTGAAAACCGCCACAGTGGACAGCACACTAGATTCACAATTGATGCCCAGCACCGCACAGGGTGCCATACAGAAAAAGAGCCTCAGACACCGAAACCCCATGGAAATAAATGGGAAGGTAAAGAAATAACCGTAGGTGCTCTACAAGGGCTAGAAGACCCATTATTGAATCCCGATCAGGTCAGGAGACCAGCTCTCCCACCTGCAGGGTACAACCAGGCTGCACAGCCACCGCACCAACCCCTAGGCGGGACAACAGGGTACAGCATGGCTGCACAGCCACCGCACCAACCCCTAGGAGGGACAACAGGGCACAGCATGGCTGCTCAGCCACAGAATCAACCTCAAGGAGGGACACCAGGGAACAACACGTATTATAGTGGCCACCACAGGGTTGCCCCCCTCCATCTTTTCAGCACAGTGGTTTTCAGTACAGCGGTATTCCACCAGGGTATACCTCTATGCCTAACCAGTCGTATTCTTATCCCGGAATGTGGAATGGATATCCTTATATGTCTCAAACACCAGGAGTCCCAGTCTACCAAGCAAATCTTTTTACACCTGCTCTGCCTGAGGTGCCAGAAGCCCTAAAACTTCATGGTAAAAGTTTAAAGACCAGACTCTGGACTGGCATCCAGTATGAGGAGTATGTTGTTTCATTAAAGGAAAAACTCAGTGCTTTAGGCGCACTAACAGAAGAACAAAAGATTACTTTTGCCAGATCATCCATTACATCGAATTTAGATAGTGAAGCTAGGCATTATTTGCTCCATGATCCCGTTTTCTCTCGGTTTAAAAAATTAGAAGATTTTTTGGCCCAGTTAAAGTCCTACCTACAACCGGAAGATAGAAGAAATGTTTTCGAGATCTGGGTGGACTTTGTAGAATATAAAAGAGGGAAAGAACAACTTTTTACAGATTTCATAGTAGGATTAAAGAGTAAGCTTAGAAAGTATCAGAGTAGGATGTATGACCTCGATAAGGAGGCAATGTTTAATTCTAAACATATAAAGGTAATGATCATTGGTAAAATCATGCAGAACCTCTCAGAGCGCAGGGATGGTGAAAGATTAAAAGAAAAAATATTGCAAGCCATTGATATGGAAATAAGTTTAGCTGAACTGTTAGACAAATTGTATCTAATTTCGAAAGGTGCTTTATTGAAAATGGATAACAAGAGACAACCGGAACTCCGCACCACAAAAGTGTTCATGGCCCGAGACGAACGGGAAGATAGGCAGAAGTCAGAGTACAACAACTCTTACAGGAAAAATAAAGAGTCTGTCCACAAACCAAGATATGGGGATAAGAGAAGAGAAGAGATGAGATCAACTAATGTTTTCCGGAGGAAGACAGATGAGGCAAGAACAGAGCAAACTCCACGAAAACACAAAGGAATAATTAGAGGAGTGACCGAACAAGAATTGAAAGAACACCACGTTTGTTTTTCATGTGAAGTTATCGGCCATTCGTCGAGAGCCTGTCGCTGGGGATTGCCATACTGCCGGGTGTGCCAAGCTTATCACAAAAGGGGCTCGCAACCCAGGTGCAGAGATGCTCCTTCATGGAAACCCTCTTCCGGAGAAAACCAAGTGTTCCTTCCATACAACAGCCAAGTTGATATGGACAAGGGCGTGAAAGCCCAGAAACCTGAGCGTTTCACTACAGACAGGCGAGGGCCTAGGACCTTCACGAGGAAGAAAGAAGGATACAAGCCCTCCGGTGAGAAAAAGAGCACTAGAGTTTATGTGGCCGAAGGCCAACGAAGAGACTCTGAGTTAAGTGAAGAAGAAGAAGAGGAAGATAAGTCCTTAGATAGAGAGCCCTTCCTCTCCCTCTCCGAAGAAAGTACAGACAGAGGAAATTTTCGGAGGGCGAAGGCTGGAAAACAGTAAGAAGAAAAAATAAGAAAGGATATGATAAGTGGGGATTAAATGAAGAAAAAGATAAAAAAGTTGCCCAAACATTTTTTCAGGAAAGTGTTGAAAAACCATACAAACTGGGACACCATTTCTATACTAATGTCCATCTTACTCCCTCAATAGGTAGTAAAGAAGCTAGAGCGTGTGTTTTATTAGATTGTGGGAGCAGCATATCCCTCGTAACACCCAAGCGTTTAAAAGAGTTAGAGAAAGAAGGTAACTTCAAAGTACCGCTCCGAAAAACAGACCTGGTGGTACAAGGGGTCGATAACAACCCAACTAAGTTAAGAGGAGAGGTGCAGCTGTACCTCCGAATGCACAAAGAATATTACCTCACCACCTTCCAAGTGAGCGAGGTGCAGGGAGAACCCAGTTGGTCCATGTTGTTGGGAAATAACATTTTATCTAATTTACCCATCACTTTGAATATGTTTTCTTCAAAAATGTCTATCCACGAAGGAAAAGAGATAGACATACCAGTCTTTGCCAAATATGGTATCTATTTAGTCCGAGAACACACAGATGAGAGCCTTAGAGAAATAAAGGACTCCCCTCTGCCCAGAAAGGATCCACCCAAGCCATCAGTGGCCAAGGGGGAAATAAGTAGTAGGTATTCAAAATATTTTAGGGATTCCGATCGAACTTTAAAACATTTAAACCGAACTGAACAATCAGTTGCGAACCAATCTTTTCCACAGGAAAGGCGGACAACCCTGTCAGTCGACCCAGCACATGTTGCGCACGGTCCCCTTCCATTGCAAAGGAAGACAAGCCTGTCAGTCAATCCCCACCGCGTCGCGAACGGTTATTTCCCACAGGAAGAAGAAGCAACTTTGTCAGTAATACCCCCAAGCAGGCCCTCCGCGCCTCAGGGAAATAAAAGAAGTTCTGCATCGTACGGTACCGCTCAAGCCCAACTGAATCGAGAGATAAGGAGAACGGAGCCAGAAGAGGAAGAAATCCTAGCCTCCCCTCCTCCTCACAGTCCTGCGCCCAGAGGAGCCAAGCCAAAACATAAGCACACTTCTACTAAAAAAGAAAGTTCGACTCAATCGGAGAATTTACAGGCTTCAACGAACCCTGACCCTAACCAAAATGAACATTTAATGATCGATGAAGATATTGTAATCGATTTGAAGGTGATTGAAGATACATAAAGGTTAGACCTGAGATAAAGGATAAACCTGAGACTCAAGATGATTTTGACTTGGAGCGAAAGTGTATCATGACACCAGCTCTCTCCAGAGGACGACCACTGTATATTGCAAACACAGTCAGTCCCGTAAGGAATAACAGAATTGTGCTCAGTTACATAAATTTGAGTGACCAACAATTCCATTTGAAAAAAGGGATAACTCTAGGTAATAGTTACCCACTAATCAGCCAATCAGCTGGAGGAAGCCCAGACATAAGTGGACACAAGCGAGTAGTGTCAGCCAATGTAGCCACATGCTCCAAAGGTCTATCAAAGACAGAATTAAGGAAAGTGTACAGAGAAATCATCGAAGAAAAGATGTCAAAGGAAGACGCTGAGAACAGCATCCTTGAAAAGCCAGAGTACTTAGAAGACTTGCTTAATCTTTTGATGACTTACCATGATGTACTAGCACTTGATGATGATGCTGTCCCGGTCTGCCCGCTTCAGAAGTTTAAAATTGAACTACTCCCTGACGCTCCTAAAGTAATCTTCCGTAAACAGTACCGGTTACCCCATAAGTACTTACAGGACATCGATGATTACACGGATGCAGCATTGGAAAAGGGATATATCAAGACCTGTTACAGCCCACATTCTTCCCCACTACTGGTAGTGGCAAAAAAGAACAGTTTAAAGCCAAGGGTGTGCCTTGATTATCGCTACCTCAACTCCTACAGTGTCCAGGACGTCTATCCTCTCCCATCGATAGAGGAAATCTTTACGTCGCTCGGGGGAAACACGATTTTTACATCGATAGATTTACTCGACGCGTACCATGCATTAGAAATAGAGGAAGAAACCCAAAAGCTAATGGCGTTTAGGACTAGGAAAGGGTTATTCTGTCCTACCCGCTTGACCTTTGGCCACCGCAATGCCCCATCCTCCTATGCTAGGGCAATGACCATGGCCTTAAATCACCTTTTAGGACCAGTTGCACAGGTCTATCTTGACGACGTACTAGTGCTAGGAAAGAACGTTGCCGAACACTTCGAAAATTTGAGAAAAGTTCTAACTGCTTTCCGAGAAAACAACTTGAGAGTAAAACTGTCCAAGTGCAGCTTCTTACAGTCATCAGTTTTGTATCTAGGATTCAAGATAGGTAAAGATGGGATTAGCCCTGATCCTGTGAAAGTCGAAACAATGAAAAGTTTCATCCCTCCGACGAATGTCAAGGAGACACAGTCCATACTTGGTTTCTTCTCGTATTTTCGCTTCTTAATAGACAATTTTCGCAGTCGTTGCACAACCACTGTATGATTTAGTAAAAAAGAATGTCCCCTTTGTATGGACAGAAAAGCAACAAAAGGCATTTGACACTTTGAAAGATAAGTTGGTCGTACAACCACAGCTCACATTCCCGGATTATAGCAAGGAATTCTTCGTAAATACAGACGCGTGCGACTACGGGATTGGGGGGGTGTTGTACCAGCTTACTGACGAAGGGAAAGAGAAACCTCTTTCTTTCGTCTCCCGAGTACTCAGAGCAAGTGAGAAGAATTATGATACGATAGGAAGGAAGTGGCCTGGCGTGTGTTTTGCTTGTCAAAAGTCAAAACACCGGTCTTCGCTATAAGGTCACATTATCAACGTAATCAACCCTTTGTTTCATCTTCCGAAATAAACAGCAGACTGGACGGTTAGCAAGATGGAATTTGTTCGTAAACAGTTTCTCTCCCACTATAGTCTATAAAAAGGGTAAAACCAATATCCCGCCGGATTATTTGAGTAGACACCCAGCACCTAACGTTTTTGTAATGCAAGCTGTGTTGGAAAACAGAGGTGATTTACCTCGAACAGACTTTGCACTGAGTAGGGAAACCTTCATAAAAGAACAAGAAAAATGTCCAAGAATAGGAAAATTGGTGAAATGGGTTAAGGAAAACCCAAAGACCTATCCCCACATTCTTATTAGAGGTGTTTTATACTACGCCACACAAAGCGATCCTTATGTCATCCAGGTCCCCGACAGTATGATCTACACGGTGATAGACCAATGCCATGCCTCGCTGGGCAGCGGACATGGAGGGCCTATAAGGACAGAAAAGAGAGTGAAGGAAAAATACGCTTTTCCCCACTTAGCAAAATTGGTGAAAGAATATTGCAGCCATTGTGTATCATGTGCTAGAGTAAAAGGTCACAAACCTCCAGTAGCAGAGATAAACAGATGGCCTTTGCCCTACACACCTTTTTCACGCGTCCATGTTGATAGTATTGGAAAACTCCCCACTTGTACCGAGTCCGGAGCCAAATATATACTAGTTTTCCGTGACGTTTTGACGCGTTACGTCGAACTAGTGCCTTGTAAAACTAGGACAAGTAAAGAATTTGCCCGAGCACTGCAAGAGAGAGTCATATGTAGGCACAGTGCTCCCCAACTTCTTGTGTCTGACAATGCCCAGGAGTTCACAAGCCAGGTGTTTAAGGACTTGTGCAAGGCCTGGAGGATAAAAAAGGTAGAAATCATGCCTTACAAAGCATCCCAAAACGGAGTTGTGGAAAGAATAAATGCTGATATCGAATCTTTCCTACGACACTATGTCAATGACAACCACAAAGATTGGGATAAATATCTGAGTTTCGCCCAAATCGCGATAAATTCCGCTTACAATCGATCTATCGGTTCATCCCCCCACTTCCTTTTGCACGGTTACGTAAAAAGGGTCCCTTACGAAATGGAAGATTATGCTTCTCCTTTTGTAAATAAACCAGAGAAAATGAGGTTCATTTCAGATGAGGTGGATGTGCTGACGGAAAGGATTGATAATATAAGAGATTTGGCGAGAGAAAGGTTGGAGAAAGAAACGACTAAAACATTGGAGCAACAACATAAGAAGGCAAAGCAGAGAGAATTCAAAGTCGGAGACTACGTTTTCATCCGAGCAATCAAGAAGCCTTATCATAGTTCAAAACTATGTCCCAAGTTTGAAGGGCCATATGTTGTCCGATGTTTGAGAGGACCAAACAAATTGATGGTAATTTGCAGAAGTTCAGGTAAGACTTTTCCGGTCCATGTGGACAATGCTAAGGTAGTTGCCGCTGAGAAGTTTGCAGATACACGGTTCGACTTTACGAACGATGAAGTTTGGAATCCTCACGAGGTTAAAAGGATGTTAAACTCCAAGGAAGATGACGAAGAGAAGAAAGATGAAGATGCGCCCAAAAGCGAATCAGGAATCGGTTCAGAATCAGAGGATGAGGTGGAAGATTATTCTCCTCCACCCGAACCATCGTCTTCCCGTTATGATTTCCCAATTTCTCCACCACATCCAACCCAGTATGAACACAACCCTCTTCCAGATCCCCCACAGCCGTCAACTCAGTTCGAAATACATTTCGCCACCAGCTCCTCCACCACAGTCAACACAGACTAGAAACTATTGGGAAAGCTATCAAGCCCCCATCAAAGAACCTATTCCGGTGGAAACCAGAAGACAAAGCGATGAAGTAGTAGAACAAAAGAGACAGGACGACGGAGTTGTAGAAAGAAGATATAGCGATGTAGTCGCAGGAAGAGCATGTGTTGACAAAGAATTCTATCTGTTCACTCTAGAAATGACTTCCAGAAGAACACCTCTCACCGCCTCAGGTTCAAAGAAGAGAGTCAGACCATCTTGTCCCCATACCAGCAAGAGATTTTTCAGTAGATACACGTTAGAGAAATTTCCACATGGAGCCACCCGCAAACGCGAAGGTGAATATACGGAAGCCTTAAGGCGGATCCCCTCAAGAATTCCTTCTCCAGAGAAATCTCCAATGTCCTGAAAGAGATGACACTATCAAATTCCCATGTTGGTAAGAATTCGCGCCAACCAAGGAATCATAGAGATGAAGAAAACAAGACCCGTCTTACAGCCACACAATTTTTTTCCGGTCCAGTAAGATTCTATCCAAAATTAAAGCAAGAAGTAAACAGGTATAAGAGAGCAGGCTGTAAATCAGCACGCAGGCAAGTGACCTACGAAGACTATAGCGAAGCTTCTGTCATCTCGCTGTTTAAATTGGATTTGAATAAATAGTTAGAGGTGGTAAGAGCTTCTACTCTGCCTCCCGGCTATTATTCACTCAATTTCTGTATATCCTTTGTTAATTTAAAGGAGAAATCCTTTCGTTTTGAATAGATTTTATAGTTAAGGAGAAATCCTTTTGTTTCGAATAGATTTTATAGATTTAAGAAGATATTCTTCAAATTCCGAAGAATACACTTTAATTTTAAGAAGATACTTTAATTTTAAGAAAATTGAACACACATATGCACTCGCATCTGTTCATGTATTAGTTTGGATTAGATAAAAAGATCGATCTTAATTTTAAGTACATTAGTCCTGGATTAGAATCAAATAATTGAAGATGGACTGTAATTGATACATTTTATATACACTTGTATACCTTTTGTCAACTAGTATTTAAAACATTAATTATGAGTTTCACGAAATCGTTGTTATTTCAAAAGATGGACTTAGCAAATCACCGTACGGTTTAGCTTAAGTTCCTTAGCCTGAAAATAGAACGTTACAATTATGTTACCGTTTTAATATTCTCGACTTAATACAGTTTGTTTCTTCATTTTAATTCGTGTTTTTTTTTTGACAAACGTAAATTTTAAGGATACGTTTTAGTCTCCCGAGAGGGGAAAAAACGCAATTTTTTTTAAATAAAATAATAAAAGAAAAAAAAGAAAAATGAAAACAACTTTAATATAAATTTAAGCAAAAAATAAAAAAGAAAACTAAAAATAAAGTTAAGTAACTAAAATTAAAGTTAAGTAACTAAAAATAAAGTTAAGACCTCTTAAGTACAGTTAAGTAACTAAATAAAGTTAAGAAACTTTAGAAACTAAAATAAAGTTAAGATCGTAGAAGTTAAGTAAACTAAAAGTTATTGTAAAGAAAATAGAATATTAAGCATTAAGTGAGTAACTGTAAAGATATCTTTACTAAATATTTTAATATTAGAATCATTCTAAGTTTTTATCAAACAATTTGCTTAATCAATTACTAGTTCATTAAACAAAATTAATTCATTATTTAGTTGCGATCTTGAAATTATTCTGAAAACAAATACTTCAATATGATTAAAATATTTCAGAAATGGAATTCGGGAAAATGATCTTGTTTCTACTCACCATCATAACGACATGTCAAAGTATTATAGTACAAGAAAATGAAGAAACAAAGATTCTGCCTGGTTTGGTTTTATATCGCACCGGTGAAGTAAGTTTTATAGAAGGATATTTAGATTAATCGTTCATTAGAATGTCCTCAGACGTAGAAAGAAACTGTTATGAAACATACCAAACTAGTGAACAACATTCAAGACTCATTTCCTTACCAAACGTTCGATAGCCACATTTCTGAATGTTTTCGTCACATCAATAGGCTTCACAATGGGAATTTAAACTAATGACATTCGAGGTAAAGTTCTAGCCCAGATTAAATGAGTAATATGAGTTCCTCTGGAATCTCAGCAGCGATCAAGAAAGTAAACGAGCTGCTTTTGAGTCGGAGGAGACGTCTCAACATGTCTTTTTGGTACGCGCTACAGTTAGCAAGTAAAGCTCCTTAGGAAAAAAATTAACATCTTAGGAAAACTACGCTTCTACATCAAACCTACTCATTACTGAACTAAAAGAGCAATTAAAGGCAAATACTCGCACATTAATCAACTTTAGGGATAGCCTACGAAAGTTAATTGAATTCCAAACAAGTCTAAGTGCTACGCATAACATTATAAATCAATTGGGAAGTATCCGGGCATTAGTAAATTTAATCGAGCAAGCTATAACCAGTATACACAATATTCACCAATTGGTGAAACCTCTCTTCAACTCGCTAAAAGTAAAATTACTAACTCCCAACTTTACTCTCCTATATTCCTCTTACCTTTCATTCTAGAAATGAACAAAGAAACTAAACTGCATACGGTCATACCCCTAGAAACAAAAACATACCAATCCTTCTTGACTTATTCTTGGACTATTCAATCTGCAGCTAGCCCTTATGAACTAATTACTTTAATACCTTTTATCTCAGTGGAGAAATTCACTTCTTATAAACTTATACCTTTTCCTACCCATCTTCCTTTAAACAAATCTCTTGTTCGAGTTATGTACAATGACCCAAACAACTATTTCTTTGTGAATTACGGTCAACGGAAATACACCTATCTAAAGGAATCGGCACATCACCTTTGTCGACATTTAGGCCAACTAGCAGTTTGCCCTCAATCCCAAGTATTAGCTTCTATTGATGATCAGTCTTGTTTGTTAGCACTCATCCTAAATTTTACCAATGATTTTTCACACTGCCCTATCGCAGAGTACAAACCTGTAGAACCCTATACTGTCACTCTAGGACACTTCACTCTTATTTCTTTTTCAGAAAAAACTAGGGCTTCAATCGCATGTGAGAAACCCAACTCCATACAGCATGTGTATGATTATGTCTTTACTATTCCTCATGGATGTGCATTTATTTCTTCTAAATTTCAATTCAAAAAT
>JABUQX010124951.1:22500-25955 GCA_015478945.1 Trachelipus rathkii
ATGATTTTTATTGACTTAACGAGTAAGTTTCTGGGAGGGTCATGCCTTCCTGCCCTCCTTCCCCTAGTTAACCTCAAAAGTCTATTACAACAAATAGAAATGCAAAGTTTTTTATTTGCTCATTGTGGGCAATAATAATAATAATAATAATAATAATAATAATAATAATAATAAAATAATAATAATAATAATAATAATAATAATAATAATAATAATAATAATAATAATAATAATAATAATAATAATAATAATAATGATGATGATGATGATGATGATGATGATAATGATGATGATGATGACACAACAACACAACACCAACAACAACAATAATAATAATAATAATAATAATAATAATAATAATAATAATAATAATAATAATAATAATAATAATAATAATAATAATAATAATAATAATAATAATATATAATTAATAATAATATGGCTTCATTTTATTAGGGTTTTATCAATTTACATAACTACAGTTCTGAAATATCAGCTAAAAATATCGACAGAATTGCCGTTTTATGTTTTATGATTTTGTTTTTTATATATTTTTTTTTTCAGAATAAGTGTCTTTTTAGAAGAATATATCAGATTATTTAGTTCGTTGGGTATTACGTATTGAAATAAAAACTTAGGGTAAAAAAATTAAAACTTTCATTGTTAACAGTCACCAAGCCTGTAGCGAGAGATCAATAGAGCCGATACGCAAATTAAAAAAGGAAAAAAAAAATCCCCTAAAGGTCCACTTACCTTAGCGATTTACAATAAAGAAAGGGAAGCGATGTCATTAAACTGAGTTTTGCTTTCTGTCACCTAAGAGAGAGGTTTCAATGATTCTAGTATTTAGATGCACACCACCAGTGTTTATATTCCCAATTCATCCTTCCAGATACTCATATATTGTCATTATCATCAGAAATGAACATTTGTGTTCGAAGAGCTAAAAGATGTATGAGATATTTACAGATTCGTTGATGAAAATGGATTCATAAAAGAGCATTTCTTGGTTTTTTGAGGTTGGGGAAAACAGGAGTGCATCAGGTTTTACTGAGCAACTTACTAAATTATTAGAACCATTTGACTTTCGTAAGAAACTTATTGCCCAGACTTTTTATGGGGCTAGCGTTATGTCAATCTGAATTAGATGTTCCAGCTTTCAAATTCATGCCAGCAAACCATACTACTCTTTTCTGCATTAATTTACCCAGCTTACCGCTGTGACTCTGTTTTACAACACCAGTTGCATGTAATATTAAAGATGTTGGCAAACTTTTATTGCACGTGAAATACCTGGCTGCTGCAGTAACAACAAAATTTGCAGTGCCAATCCCAAGTGTGGGGAGAGCAGATACCTGCTAACAGTTTATAGTGGAATTCACATACCGAAACTGTGCAGCTCTTTCCTCTGAAAGGGTTACAATTAATTGAGGCTTTTAAGGAGCTTATGAAAATGAACGACAAGTCTTTCAAAACAAGGCATCAAGCAGAAGTTTATAAGAGCAAATTGTCTGAATTTAAATTTGTATTTTATATGTTTGTATTTCAAAGAAATTTTTATTAAAACAGAGTTAGTGTACAATTTCTTGCAGAAGAAAACAGATATTCAAATGTGCATAAATCAAATAACCTTATGTGAAGCAGCTATACAAAAAATGCGAAATGAAGAATCATTGGAAAAATATATTGAAACTGAAACAAGCAAATTTTCTCTCTAGGAAGGCGTGATTTACAAGATGGGTTTCCTGGTCTTCAGACTTTTTAGTCTGATCTTTACAGTCCAACAACATGGCATCTATTGAAAAGTTTTTCTAGCCCTAAATCCATTAGCAAGACATCCCTCCAAAAGCACGATCAGTCAAGGAAAGCACATGTCAAATTTGACCCCTTACTTTCCATAGAAACAGAACTTTTGAGTAAGTTATCAAATGCCAAATCACAAGTATGAAAGAAAATATTATAAAAGTAGTTCAGAAGAAGAAGGAGAATAATTGATATTCTTTCAAGTAGTTATTGAGTTGGTGATTACTTTGCTACGACTGTATCCAAATCATATATATATATATATATATATATATATATATATATATATATATATATATATATATATATATATATATATATATATATATATATATATATATATATATATATATATATAATATTTTAAATTATTTTGGGGGTGCTGCTCCCCATGTTTTCGGTTCACGAGCCGCTACTGATATATATATGTATATATATATATATATAACTCAACTTATATATAACTATATATATATATATATATATATATAATAATATATATATATATATATAACTTTAATATATATATATATAAATTCAGATATATTTGTATATAGTTTATATATATATAGCGCGCGCCATATATATATATATATATATACACTGCTCTTCTTATATATATATATATGCCATATATATATTAATAACATAACATATATATATATATAATCACATATATATATATGTATAATATCATACATAATAACCCAGCCATATATATATGCTCATATATCTTTCATCATATCTTATATCTCATATATATATGAAATATATGCTACATATATAATAATATATATAGCATAACAACCTATCCTAACCAAAATTTCCTAACCAAAATCTAGATACAGATAAATGTTAAATATAGCATTTTTTCATATACTATATATAATATATAATAACATATTTATATAACATACCTTTTTATATACACCATATATATAATTATATATATATATATATATATATATAAAGTTCTTATTACACGTAAATTCAAAATGTTACATTTGTTTAGGCCATCATTTCGAACCTGGATGTGTTAAATTTTGTGTTGTGAGAGTCTTAGTGATTTCTGGTAGATCACTGGAGAAGGATTTTATAACAAAAACATGTTGACAGATACAAATTATGTCAGACAGAATCATATATTCTACTGGAGGATGAGTGCATTATCGGTGGGAAGAAACGCGGCTTTGCAATAAGTTGAAAACTAGAAAATTGACTGCCAAACCTCTAAAACATTTTAAATGGTGAGAACAAATATATATATATACATATATATATATATATATATACTATATATATATATATATATATACTCTTCTTCTTCTCTGTATGCCACTTTGCTCATATATATATATGCATATATATATGCATATCTTTGCTTATGCATATATATATATATATATATATCTGTGAATGTAGTAGATTGAAGTATATATTAATAGGATGCTGGAATCCTGGAAATCCTGGAGTACTGGAAGGATTCAGAAGGGAACCTGAAAGTCCTATTGGTTTCCAGGGGCTGGAAACTGAAAAAAAAAGAAAAAATTAAATTAAATAAAATTAAAAACTTAAAAATTAAAATTAAAAATAAAAGTAAAATTAAAAATAAATAAATGTAAATAATATATATATATATATATATACTCTCT
>JABUQX010124952.1:5000-10000 GCA_015478945.1 Trachelipus rathkii
CCTTGGTGTTAGGTCACTCTATTTGATTTACTGATGTTACTGCTTTAAGGTATGTAACGTATATGAGTTGAGTTAAACCAGTAAAACATATAAGTTAAAGCAGTAAAACATGAGTTAAAGCAGTAAAACATGAGTTAAAGCAGTAAAGCAGTAAAACAAAAGCATACTAATCGCCCCTAGGTGTAGGTAACATCCTCTTATTTATTTACTGTTACTGCTTAACGTATGAAATGGCCTAATAAATATGTGGAGTTAAAGCAGTAAAACATATAGAGTTAAAGCAGTAAAACATGAGTTAAAGCAGTAATACAGATAGTTAAAGCAGTAAAGCAGTAAGACAAAAGCCTACTAATCCCCCCTAGGTGTTAGGTAACCCCTCTATTGATTTAACTGATTTACTGCTTTAAGGTATGTAGATGTTAATGTTTTAATAAAATTTCGTACAGTTGTAGTAAAAATAAAATGTTTATTTATCAGACACTCTGTTTTTTCTACATACAATTTTAAAAATTATAAATTAAAAAGTATTAAATAAAAAGTATTAAGTAAAAACATAATGTTAATAAATATATTTGTTAAATAATAGGTCTGTAAATGAGTTACGGTTTTAGGTTCGCGAAAATGTTTTTAATAAAAAATGTTTAATATGAAAATAAAAATGAAATGACTCATTATATTTGAAAAAGAAATCTTTGAAATGTTATAAGGTATAAATATAAAAATGAATGACTTATAGTATATATATGTTTTCATTCGCCTCGGCGGGTCGCAACCTACGGGTGCGGGGCCTCCATCCTTTGCGGGGAGGGGCTTGCTGCGGCCTGTGGGCGGCTATGATCTAGAGGTAGACAATAAGAATGAGCTCATCAAAGTGAATCATCAATATAGGTTGGTATCAAAAGATGACTTCATCAAAGATGAGTCATCAAGGATGAACCATCAAAAATATGGAGTGTGTGAGTGTAAGTGTAAGTGGTACCTGTGCGCGTGAGTGTAAAGTGTATATGGGGCGTAGTGGTAAGTGTCTATGGCGGAGGTACAGTGCTTATAGTGTTATAAAAATAATAATCTCATAGTAGGAAGCATTCTAGCCAAGATTGTATATACACCAATAAGATTCCTCAACTACCTTATTACTAGGGGTAGACATCCCACTATTAGGGCTATTCTAGGCTCGGGAGGCTAAGAAAGGCTGATATCAGTTGTGCACTGTGTGGCACTCACTTTGGCACTATGTGGATACTCACATGGCACTCACTTGGCACTCATTGGGCACTTATTGGCACTCACTTGGCACTCACCTGGCACTCCACCTGGCACTCATCTAATACTCATAGAACACTAATGGAACATCACTAGATACTTCTTACGGGTGATTGGGAACCATCAAAGGCATCAAGTTAGCGTGGGTCAAAATTGACCGATGGTATCTGGCAATGTCAAGTCCGAAATAATCATGGTCAAACAAGGTTAGACATCAAAAAAGTGGCTAGTCCTAAGGAGGAAAAAAAATTACCCGTGGGTCAAAAATTGACCATGGAAACAAAGGATTGGTCGTGTGTTTGTACGTGTGTATAAGTGTAATGTAAGTGCAAGTAATCTATGGGTGAGTGTAAAGTGTCATAAGTGAATGTAATGTTATAAGTGTGTGTGTGTGTTGTGGTGTGTGTGTGGTGTGTGTGTGTTGTGCGTGTGGTGTTCAATAGGATAGATCCATACATGCGTTCAAGTTAGGAACGAAATATGTGACGGGTGGGCCACGAGTGGGAAAGAAATTGGCGTGGGCCAAATTGACCCATGGTATTTGGGGGGGCAAAGGTTTTAAAGGGTCCCCCGAAAAAAATATCATGGTAACAAAGGTAAAGACAGTCAAAAACGGGCTTAAGCCCGCTAAATGGTAGCCAAAAAATACCGTGGGCCAAAAATGACCCATGGTATAATGGCAAGGTTAAGGCCGAATATCATGTCAAACAAGGTAAAAACATCAAAAAATAGGGCTAACCCCCTAAGGAAGATCAAAAATTACCGGGAGGGCAAAAAATGACCCATGGAAAACCCAAAGGCTGGTCGAAAAAATTAGGGTGTCAAAATTGACCCAAGGAAGACCAAAAGGTTGGTCGAAAATTAGGTGGGCCAAAATTGACCCCATGGAAGAAACAAAAGTAGCCAATAAATAAGCTGAGCCATAAAAGTTGAGCCATGGAAGACCAAAGGGTAGCAAAAAAAAAACACCGTGGGCCAAAATTGACCCATGGAGACCAAAGGGTAGCCAAAAAATTACCGTGGGCCAAAACTTGACCCATGGAAGACCAAAAGGTAGCCAAAATTACCGTGGCCAAAATTGACCCATGGAAGACAAAGGGTAGCCAAAAAAATTAGGTCGAAAATTACCGTGGGCCAAAATTGACCCATGGAAGACCAAAGGGTAGCCAAAAATTACCGTGGGCCAAAATTGACCCATGGAAGACCAAAGGGTAGCCAAAAATTACCGTGGGCCAAAAATGACCCATGAAAGATCAAAGGGTGTGTCGAAATATCATGGTCAAACAAGGTTAAGACATCAAAAAAGGGCTAAGCCCCTAAAGGAAGATCAAAAATTACCGTGGGCAAAAATTGACCCATGGTCGAAAAAATTAGGGGGGCGTAAAATAGGGGGCAATACGTACAACGGTTGCTGACGCAACCGTTTGGCGCAACCCTTCTTCGAAGGGTTGCAAAAAATTGGGGTTGCCAAAAAATTAGGGTTGCCAAAAAATACCGTGGGCCAAAAATGACCCATGGAAGACCAAAGGGTTGGTCGAAAAAAGGTCAAGGCCCAAAAAGGTAAAGGCCCAAAAAGGTCAAGGTCAGGTAAAAATTCGAGCTCAAAAAAAGGTCGCGGTCAGAAAAGGTCAAAAAGGTCGCGGTCATTTTCGTGCGGAAAAGCTGTCCTACTACTGATATATATTATATATATCATATAAATATATATATATATATTATTATATATAATTCTTTAATATATATATATATATTATATATATATATATATATTATATATATATATTATATATATAAAAATATTTATATATCTATATAATATTTATATTTATTTTTATAAAATATATATAATATATAAATAGAGTACGCAAAGAAAACATTATATAAATATATATATGTACCATATATATTACATTACTAGTTTTTCTTATAAAAGGAACGTTAAGTTAAAATTAAAATGCTTCACCTTTAGTAAAATAAATTGACATTTATACAAACTTTTTTTTTACCCTAAATATTAAAATTAAACAACATTGTAAATATTTAACCTAAAATTTTCTGACTCAGAGAAACGCGGTCCCGAATTAATAAGAATCAGAATCATAATAATAATAATCAATAATAATAATCAATATAATAATAATAATAATAATAATATAATATAATAATAATAATAATAATAATTAATATAATATATAATAATAATAAATAATAATAATATTAATAATAATAAGGTAATAATAATAATAATAATACAGCTAATAATAATAATAACACAGCTAAATAATAATTGTAAACAGCTATATACAATTTTAATAATAGTAATAAATATAAAATAATAAGGAAATAATAATGATGAATATAAAAAAATAAGAAAAATAATAATACAAAATAAGTATAAAAAATAATAATAATAATAATAATAATAATAATAATAATAATAATAATAATAATAATAATAATAATAATAATAATAATAATAATAATAATAATAATAATAATAATAATAATAATTAATAATATAATTTTAATTATATATATAATTAATAATTATAATTATAATTATAATTATAATTTATATATAATTATAATGTTAATTATACTTATAATAATAATAATAATAATAAATATAATAATAATATACAAAAAATAAGAAAAATAATAATAAAAATAAAGTGTTAAAAATATAAAAATAATAAATAATAATATAATTTAATTATTATAAATAATTATAATTATAAATTAAT
Source organism: Trachelipus rathkii (assembly GCA_015478945.1). Lineage (NCBI taxonomy): Eukaryota > Metazoa > Arthropoda > Malacostraca > Isopoda > Trachelipodidae > Trachelipus > Trachelipus rathkii. Next base: position 9,008 of record JABUQX010124952.1, read on the forward strand.
AATTATAATTATAATTATAATATAATTACATTAAATTATAATTATAATTATAATAATAATTATATTATAATTATAATAATAATAATAATAATAATAATATATAATAATAATAATAATAATATATAATATTAATTTATATTAATATTAAATTAAATAATATTAAAATTAATAATAATAATAATAATAATAATAATAATAATAATAATAATAATAATAATAATAATAATAATAATAATAATAATAATAATAATAATAATAATAATAATAATATAATAAAAAATAATAATAATAATAATAATAATAATAATAATAATAATGTTACAGAATTGAAACTGATAATATATAGCTTGATATAAGACTAAGAGAAACCCAAAATTACTGAGAGATATTTTGGCGCTAAATTGTCAAAAATGACTTTCATAGGATATCTGAATATCTCTGAAGATTTTTCACTGAATGAATCCTCTTTTGCAGGATAGAAAGAATATAACAATAAGAAAATATAAGAACAAGTCCCACGTAAATTAGTTGATTGCAAGAAAAGTTATACTAATAATCATTTTTAATATATAAATATAGACTGTTAATTCAAGGTCAAACTAAGATTGAGCGACTTAAGAAAACGAGATAATTTTTTATGTAGACTCTGCTATTAAAATTTAATTAAATTGTTTCCCTTTCCGGTTCTTCTTTCAGAAGAAAATTCCCTTCCTTCTGGTATGAAATCATTTGTTTAACTTGATACAGTGAAGATATCTCGCCCATCACCGAAAGGTGATAGTGATTCACCTGTTAAAAAGATTTCAGGTTTTAAATTTGGAAAACTGTTACCCCCTTTTTTAATTTTCTTCCACCACGTAGATATAATAGGGCAAGACATATACAACCTTCTTCTTTTTCTCATCCCATTTCTCCTCCAAGGAAGAATAATGGGGAAAAGATAGATACACCTTCTTCTCCACTTCCCTCAAGTTCGTCTCTATACCAACTTCA
>JABUQX010124953.1:0-18480 GCA_015478945.1 Trachelipus rathkii
TTTACTTTTGTTTTTATTTCATTAATTTTAATCTTCTCCCAGTAACTATTTTGCTCCATCATTATCATGTTTTCCTTCTGACATAATTGAACTCCTAAATATTTAAATGATTCGGAACTACTTTCTCCTATTTCAAAAATGTTTTTTAATTTGTTTATTATATTGCTTTCAAATTTTTTACTTCCTACCCATAAAATATCATCTACATGTGTACATAATAATCCTTCGATATTACTTGAATCTTTCCTTATAAATAGTGTAGGTTCCATTTTACTTTGTCTTAGACCTAACTTAAGTAATTGTCTTTTCAATGATAAATATCACATCATAGCAGCATCTTGCAATCCATATACTGTTTTATTCAATTTCCATAGTTTACCATTATCAAATTCTGGTGGTGGTTTTAGATATACTTTTCTTGTTATTATATTTCCTTGCAAGTATGCTGCTGAAATATCCATAGCATTTATTTTCCATTTCTTTTCCTGAGCTATGGTTAATATCAGGGCTATGGTTAGAATCATTTTCATTGCTTCAGATGAAACAGTTGGTGCATCTGTTTTTTTCTTCCACTGTTCTTCATATCCTTTAGCTACCAATCTTAGCTTTAAATTTTTTCTTGTTATTCTGCAATAATTTTTCACTAATTACCCATCTTACATTAATTGCTCTTTCACCTTTATCAGTTAGCGTCGGGCGGGGTGACTCGGACCACCTTAGGCATAAGTTGGTCTCCCGACTCTCCCCTAATCACAAAAAATAATAATGTAATTCTAAATCACGGCCTTATAGCGGTCCTAAGTGCACAAAAAAATAATAATGTAATTCCTAATAATAAAAGTTTTATTAAAGTTTGAATATGCTGAGTCAGCCTGACGTGGAGGGGTGAAGCGCAAACCACCATTGAGGGGTGACTGGGACCATCTGTTTTAAATTCCTCTTTTTACATATAAATTCAATTTTATTATTTAATTTTTACTTAATTTTATAATAATTATTTATCATATTAAAATTCGTAATAAGTAATAAAAATGTCATAATGATAAATAAATACAAATAAAAAATAAGGTGGCCGATTCACCCCTCTCCACCCAAAATTTTGACACTTTTTTGAATTCGTTTTTTTTATTAAAATTTCATTTTTTAAAAAAATTTCAACTTAATTAAGTAACTTTTTATTATATTTTAAATAATTATACTAAAAAAATGTCAATATTAATTTGTAAAATACGAAAACAATGGTGGTCCGGTCAACCCCCCATCATCAATTTTACGGCGGGGTGAATCGGACCCAGTTAGGCCCCCGTGATTTTGCAACTAATACTGTTTGGATCAAAAATTTACTTTGCAGTTTAAAGCTTAACATACTCGAGTGTATCCACTGAAAAATAATTAAAATCGATCCACATTTTTCATTTTATAACGAAGTTAAAAACTCACATTTTTCAAAAGTGAAATTCTATTGAGGAATTTTGTACCCTAATTTCTCACATTTTTTAAAAATAATAAAAGACTTTGGCAACCTCAATGATGATCTAAATAAAACTTTGTAGTACTACCGCGTGGCTATTAAATGAGTGAAATTTTTATTTTTTTTTATTTTAATTTAGAGTGAGACCGAATCACCCTCCTAAAGAGGCGGGCCCGGTCACCCCGCCGACGCTACTTCTTCAAAAACCATGTTCTTCTTCCAATTTCTATCTCTATTATTTTAGCTTGTTTAATTTCTTCATTAGAATGATTATATAACTCTGATTTACCTCCTCATCTTCACTATCTATTTCATCTATTTTCTCCTCGCTTGCATCCAACGATTCTTCTTCGCTATTTTCTTCATTTTCAATTACATCCAATTCATATATTTTTTCAAAAGTAACCAAAGGAATTCATAGAATTCTATTTGTAAAATCAATTGCGTATGTTATAACAATTATTATATTTTTTAACTAGTTGCTTTGCCAGCTCTACTAATAAATATAACAATTTAATTATATTTAATTATTTTTAATTTCATTTCATAGCATTTACCCAGTTTTCACATTTTTTGGATCAATTTCTTCATATTCATCAAGTTAATGTCATTTCTTTTCTTCTTCATCTTCAGTTTGATTTTCATTTTTCAATTATCAGTTTCATCATCCATAATATTTGACCATATTATTCTTCTGTATCACTACCATTCTCATTTAAATTATCTATTATGTTTTCATTTCTTTCTTCCTCATATTCATCCTTTTCATTCATCTTTATCTTCAAGTACTTTGTTTTATCAAATTTCATCTACATTTTTGAATTCCTTGTGGAATGAACTTTTTTGATACAGATCTTAAAAGTACCTCTTTATGGTTTTACTATGATGGTTTTTCCGTCTACACACATTATTTTAGCTGGTCCCTCCATTCTTTATCAATGTTTCTTTTGTAATATACTTCTTCACCTATATTATATTTTTTGACATGTGTTCTCTTATTTTGACTTCTCAATGCACGTTTTATTTTCTCTGAGCTTTCCATTTTCTATATGTATTTTTCTAGCATGTTCCTTATTGTTTCTAATAATTCTTTTATCATGTCATCCAGTATCTCTCTTTTCACTTATTATTACGTTATCACAGAATCTACTATGTTTGGTATTCCTATGTTTCTCCCAAAAACAAGTTGATTAGGGTGCATATCCCAAATAATTTGTTAGTCCATTCCTTAGCAAAATTGCCCATGCCATACTAGTCTTTCTATCATGTCCTCCTTGTTTTAACTTGTAACTAATATCCTTAAGTAACCCTACCTACCTTTCGCATAAAGACCATTACTCCTGGGCTTCTGCGTGGTACTCATTAATCTGATATTCAATTTTTTATAGTAAAGTTTCCATATCTTCATTTTGAAATTCTCCTTCTGCATCAGACATAATACTATTAGGACTTCTAAAATTATAATCCATTTTCAATTAACCTTCTATGATTATTTCTTAGTTTTATTTTTTAACCATCTTGTTCGTGTATATCTTAATGTATGGTCTATTATTACTAAAAATTTATTACTCTCAAATTCTCCCACATCTAATTGAATTATTTCATTAAATTTATTTGCTAATGGCAAACCTACCACAGGTCTTGGTGGAGTTTTCTTATATTTTTGACATATTTCGCATTCTCTCAGCAAATTTGCTCCAATTTTCTAGAAAAAAGCATTATTCAAAAAATCTCCTTTTATTTTGTTTTTCCATTAGCATTTTATTGTTTTTAAATAATTTTTCTATTCCACAATGAGCAAATTGTCTATGTAGCTTTTTCAATTTTCTTTTCTATCTTTTTCTTTTATCAATTTTCTTAAATTGACTAATCCAACATGTTTTCTTTGTTTCTATTCAATAGTATGCAGGAATGGTCCTCCTTCATTATCAAAGGTCTGTACTTTCTGTATTCAAATCACAAATATCAACAGTTCATCTTCAATATAATTTTTAATTTCATTCTTTTCATGGCTGATTTCCTAAGTCTTTTTGATTTTTCAGGTGTTTTAGTTTGACCATTAGACATAATTCTTTATTTTGATTTATTTTGCCAATCTTCTTGAGGAACACTACTATACATTACTTGCTTATCCGCATTCATCATAACAAGTTTTTAAATTTTTGTGTGTCCTTTATATATTGTAATTCCTCATCAGTTAATCCACTAATCACTTTTGTTAATCCTAATTCTCCAATTACTGTGTCTATACTTCCTGTTTCTATAATAGCCATTATATCTTCTTGATATTTAATTTCTTTACAGTCAGTATATTCTTCATTATTATTGAAAAATGTTCTATTTATTTTTCTTTCTACTAATTCTCTTTCTAATCCATTTCTTCTTTCTTCTGTTTCTGTAAACTAATAATGGAGTTAATTTTTTCTAAATATAGTTTTTCAATTATTTCTTTCGATGAAAAATATAGATTATTATTTTTTCTCTCTATTGATTCGTTCATTTACGTAATTTTTCTTTCTGTTTCCATATTTTTACACATTTCCAACACACATTATTATATTCTTCATTCCAATAGCAATCTTCTGTTTTATGATTATTACGTTTACAAATACCACATTTATTGAAATTAAATGTTCTTTCTCTCCAATAACATTCATTAGTGTTATGATTATTGTATTTACATATTGTACAGACGTTATTATTATTTATACAGTTTCATTGCTAATATATTGTCCTATTATTATAATCACCTGAACCATCTTTTGAACAATTGATTCTTTAGTTGTTAGAAAAATATTTGTTTTAATTCCTTCAATCTTATTTATAATTAGCTTTCTTTCCATGTCCTTCATATTAGAATTACTAATCAATAGGTATGAATGTACTTTTTCACTTATTTTAATATCATCCAGTTTTTCACAATCTCTTTTTGCTTTATCATACCTTGCTACATATTCTCTGAAAGATTCTCCTTTCCTTTGTTGCATATTCAACAATGTTTGTACTTTAAGATAACTTTCTTGTTCTTTGTTTCTGCTATATCTTTCTTTTAATGTATTTATAATTATTTCTACTCCATTTTCTTTCCATATTTCTTCTTCCTTTAAAGACATAATTACTTCTAGTGGTTCACCTGCTAAACCTCCTATTATTTGTGCTATTTTAGTTTTTTTCTTTTTCTTGAGACACTTCTCTCCATACTTTTAACTTAAATAAGTATTCCTCAAAAGATTCTTCCTTTTTTCACTAAATTTAGGTATTTTTAAATTCATTTTTCTTTCTTCGTTTGTTTCTCTTTTTTCTTTACTATCCATTAGTTCCTTTATCATGTTAGTTAGTTTATCCATTGTTACTGATAAAATTTCCTTTGCAGTTTCTTCTTCTTTTTGCATTTTGTTTGTTTAGTATATAAAATTAATTTGTTTATAAAATGATTAAAGTAAATTTATTTTTATTTACCTTTATATCTATATTTAAAGATGTTCAACTTTCTGTTGTTTTCTGGTTCATTCTTGTGGTCTTGTATTTGAATATATTTTGCCTTCATTTATTCATGTATTTTTTCCTTTTGTCCTTTTTTATTCTTTTATTTCTTCCTTTAATTATTTTAAATATTCATTTGTTATTGTACATTTCTTCTTAATAATGTTGGAATATTGTTTATTTATTGTATGTTAATCTTATCTTACTTTTTAAAAATTATAAACAAATATTCAATATATATATATATACTAATAATTTTATTTTTATATTTTATATCTATATCTATTTACTGAAAAGGAGAAAAAATGATTAAATGAATTTATCATATATATATATATATAGCCGGTTTCGTTTTTGAATTTGTGCTTACGAAACGTAAGAAATGCTCGAGTTTGCGTTCGTTTTTGTCAAACGTACTGAAAAATCGCAAAGAAATGCTCACCAAATGTAAGAAATTTCCTTAATTCTGAAAGGTTTGCTATTCCCGTGCTTGCCAAATTTAAGCACATTCTTACAAAAAATGTAAACAAACAAGAATGGGGCTTTGGTGGTCTGAATTGTTGAGGTTTCATGTTCAATAGAAATTAACTTTAAAAATCTAATCTTCTTCCAAATGATAAACTCCATCACAAATAGTTGAACCATTATTTGTAATCTAAACCACTTTGTTATTTTTTATTTGTTTATTAAAAAAAACACGTGCTCCATCACAACACCTGATTCCAATTGTTTAAAAATAAAAGGTTAAACAAGCACGAAATCGTGGTCATTTAAAGGAAATTAGTGCTAAAACTTGGCGAGCATTTCTTATCTAGCATAAGCACAAATGACATGACAAAAATGAAAACGGTCTAAATTATTTAAAAGCAAAGAAAATACCAAAATTCATTCTATCGTAAACGCTTCGTATTATTACAATTATGATTAAAGAAGATAGAACTAAAGAAATTAGTCCCAAGTAAAGTATTAGTGGACTCACTACTTCTATTTATCGCAAGCCCATTAATACTTTACTTGGGACTAATTTCTTTATATCTATCTCCTTTAATCATAAAATTGCTGGTCTAAGGTCCCGCATACTCAAGCCTTTGTTATTTGTTCTGATAGGAAGTTTTTCCATGAAGAAATCACCTTTCTCTGTAAATTTTCTAGCTTTAGCCTTTATCCCTCAAACCTTTTTTGATAAACTTGTTTACTCGTTTCTCGATAACACTTGTCGCCCTAAAACTACTGCATATGATGTTCCTAAACTTCATGTTTATGCTCGGCTTCCCTACATTGTACCCCTTTCCAGTGATCACTTTCAGATTAGAAACATCTTAAACAAAAACATTTCCCGATGCAAGTTTCTTAAATCTTTTATTAACAACAACTCAATCATAATTTTATTAACAACAACTCAACTATAACTAAAGATGCGAGCCATCAAACACATGGGCATTTCCTTTCGAACTAATCTCCCCATCTCTCAACCAGAGAATTTAGCTGTCAGAGATCACTATGACCTCAATAGGCACCCTATATCTCTTCAAAAATTCTCCATTCTTCAAAATGCTTCTACAGATGAAGAACTTGAAAATTTGGAATCTTTTTATATTAAAACACTTAAACCTACACTTTAACATCCATAAGACTTCTTTGGCACTCCTGATGTGCCTGTAATAATTACCTGAATTTTCGTGCAAAACGAACACGATTTAGCCTTTTGCTTTGGCAAACATTGGAATGAGCCCGTCTATTTCGGATAAACATATAAAAAAATAACATGGTTTATATTACAAAAAATTGATCAACTATTGTGATGGAATTTATCGATTTGGAAGAAATTAGATTTAAAACTGATTTTATTGAATGGGAAATATTCATACAAATTCAAACGGGGCCTACCACGCGTCCTTTTTTTTGTTTACACATTTACGTAAGAACATGCTAAATTTAGCAATCACAGGAAATAGCAACATTATAGAATTAAGGAATTAATTACGCTTGGTAAGCATTTCTTACGATTTTGCGCAAAGTTTAACAAAAATGAATGCAAACTCTAGCATTTCTTACGTTTCATAAGCACAAATGCAAATGCGAAAACACCTATATTAACATACAGTAAAAAGGGGGTCAGATAGCTAGGGAAACTATCTGACAAAATTGTGTTATATATATATATATATTATATATATATATACTATATATATATAATATAAATATATATATATATATATATATAATATAATATATATATATTATTAATATATTATACATATATATATATATATGATACACCATAAAATGGGGCAATTCGGTCCACGTGGCAATTCGGTCCAGTGGCTCAAAATAGCTTTACAATGTAAAATATATCTTCTTTTAAAAGAGTGTAAAATAATGTGGTTTTATGTCTTAGGTATTAATTTTTTATGAAACCTTTAATATAAGTCCATTAATTTTGTGATTTTTTTTTTCCCCGAGCACTATAAAATCGGTAAATTTTAGGCTTATTGCTAAGAATCATACAGGTCAAAATATTTGTACTACATTATTGGTACCAATATAGTACTTAAAAATAGTTCAGAACCTTAATGCAATCGTTGGAGTCATTCAGGCAAGAGATAAATATGTTTTATTATAAAAATTGTAACATGGGGCAATTCGGTCCAGGTTTAAAAATTTGCGTGGGGCAATTCGGTCCACATTGAAATCTTCATTAAATTAAATTTTTTAATACTCCTTTACAAAAAGATGTCCGAAATATAATGTTTAAAATAATTTTTACACTTTTACAGCAAGATAGGTAGGTAAGACAACCTCAATCTGAAAAAAGAAAAGAAAAGAGACACAAAAAAACAATCATGATCTTTAACACATTTTTACTTGATTATGTAATAGTGATGCACATAATATCTGACTTCAACTAGGATAGAGATTGCTATTTTGCAAGTTTTTGGCTCTGGCCTTAGTGCTTTTCAGTTTCTGTTTCTTCTGCCATAGTATGTTTAAAATTGACAGAAAATGTTTGTTTGAAATGTTAATACCATATGTAAATTCTATATTAACTGTTAAATGGATCTTATAACATACAATATGTAAATGCCACTCAAACACCGATTCTATTCAACTGCCTTTTAAATTCTTATATTAGTATAATAATCTTCAAACTGTGTTTTACTAATGTATTTTATTAAAGCTTATTTTTAACATATTTAGAACTTTTTTTAAATTTACCTGTATTGTCGAAAAGGAAAACATTTTACTCTTATTATAGTACTAAAAGTTGCATTGCCTTTAAAAATACAAATATAAATTTACTTAATTTCTAAATCTAAAAAGTTAATATTAACAGAAAATTCTCCAATAGGGAAGAGGTTCATCAGGCAGGAGATTTCAGCCCACATCTCTTTGTTGCATCTCTTATTTTAGTTGAATCCTATCCCAGTAAGCTTATATAAACCCTTAATCATTTTCAGATCTTTTCTGACAGTGGAACAAACTTTGCTTCACCTTTTAGTGTTAAAATTGAAGAATTAGATGAAACTGTATCTATAAAGTCAGAGTTGAGAGAAATGAAGAAGGAATCCATGTTAGACGAAGAGGTAAACGATGATGTCATAAAACCCGAAATGATTGGGAAGAAGTCAAGCCCTCAACACGTAAAGGTATTTTAATTCATTTCTCCTATTACTTTTTACTCAAGTTAGAAACAGATGATCAAGAGCGCAGGGAACATTACTTTTCTCTATTATTATTATTTTCTTTTCCTTTCTCAGATTGGGGTGAGGTGCGCAACATACACTGGAAACAATAGTTAAGTAGAGAATATGAAGCAAGTTGAACCTTAATTTTGATTGATCTGATATTCTCATCCCCAACCCCCTCATTGGTTTAACATCCATCACATACTTCAACACAAAATCAATCATATCTTTCACTTCGAAACCAACACTAGTATAATTATGAATACTCTTTTGCTTGAAGAATGTATTACTTACACACATTCCTCTCTTTTGACAAAAATCAATCATCTTCCTACCATTCTCATTTTCACCCGCAGCCCCAAAAGCACCTGTTACACCATCCCTTTTTCGATCATCTATCCAACCATTCAAGTCGCCCAACACAATCTGAAGCCCCTACTCACTCAATACAGGACTCACCACGACACCCAAATTAGCGGCTGTGATAGGTTGGAAATACAGCTCTATGGGTGACTAACCAAATTTCATTAATTTATGTAAAAAAACAAAAACAAAAACAAAAAACAACATATGTTGAGTCCTAACAGAATTCAATTACTATATGTCTAAAACAAAACAAAAATTATTAAATATCAAACAGGATATTCATTCATGCTAGTTGTGAGAAGAATTGATAAAATGAGGAATGAACGTATTAGAGAGTTGTGTGGTGTGAAGAAAGGGGTAAATGAGAGAATAAATGAAAGTATGTTGAGATGGTTTGGTCATGTGGAAAGGATGAATGATAGTCGGTTGGTTAAGCGGATGTATAGTGGCGAGTGTGTTGGGAACCGACCGGCTGGGAGACCGAAGGAAAAGTGGATTTGAGTCAGTGAACGAATGTCTGAAGGAGAGAAATGTGAGTTTGGCAGAGGCGAGAATAAAGGTGCATAATAGAAGTGAATGGCGGGATTTTGTGAGGGGGTATGGTTGTGGCCCACCTGGGTCAAGGGATGAAATCTTACATTGACGATTTACCATAGTGAGGGTCCGTCAGGGTCCCATGAAGCTCTAGGGTGGATTTTCTGTCTGTGACGAGTTCTCACTAGTTAATAAAGAGGGGGGCGGTAAGGCTGGGCCTTTCTTTAGACTTTTTTCATATTCTTCTACTGCTTTTCATTTCCGATGCATGACACGCACCTTACCCCCAGTCTTTGGGAAAAGAGGAGGATAAAGAAAGAAAAAAGAAATATATATATATATATATATATATATATACCGGTATATAGTATAAATCGATAATTATATATACTATATAATATATTATATATATATTTCTATATATGATATATATATATATATATATATATATATATATATATATATATATATTGTTGTGTTTTTGTATAGGGGGATATGTAAGAAGTGTAGATAATCCGTTAGAAAAATTATAAGTTGTATAACAAAAATTATAATAATATCAAAGAGATAAAATTTTGTCCTAAATAAATAGAATTCAAAAAAACTTACAGTGTTTATTATAGAAATCTTTAAAACATGTTAAGAAGGCCTTTTTCAGATGGCCGAATTTTTGTTCTCTACAAAACTTCTCCGAGCTGCAATAAATATCTTCTGCTGCCACACAGTTTACTTCCGATGGTGATAATCAAGAAACATGAAAAAAATGCAACAAGAATTAATAATAGATCTATGGCCAAAAAAAAATTTATAGTCTTTCTACTGAAACGATAGCTCACCTTGAAAACCTAAAATGTTGGACTCTAACCATTAATTCTTTAACCTTTTTTATTACCTGAAGTTCTCATCAAAAATTTATGTTATTGAAAAATAATATCAGTGGGAATGAAAACCCAATGAATTTTATATGATTTTTAATAGAAACAACTCAACAAAAAAATATATACAAAGAAAGAAAGGGGGGATTAGGGGATGTTTTAATCTTTACTACTATAAATAGAACAATTTACTAAAATATACAAAATATATGATATGTTTTTTTTATCTTAAATTATATTTATTTATGTGTATGTAATTTCTTTTTTTATGACTCCGAGTCACAAAATTATCGATAACGAAACTTTCGTTCTCGCGTAAAAGTCTCTAGTGCACTAGTCGTAAACCACGTTGGTTTTTAATTCGAAACCCGCACGATAACTCCAACTTCGACTTCTCATTCAAAACGACTCCAAGTCTGATATGTATAGTGTATTCTTTTATGAACTAAAGTGTTATCTCATATGATTGACTGAAGTGATAATTTTATCAATAGTTATACCAGCATTTCTATTGATTACCGGCTCTGGCTCTAAATATGATTCCTTGATCTTGATGAGTTACTTCATCAATCTTTATACTGGTTCCAGTATAAAATGATACAGTATGATATCTTATCCTATTCTTTATCTATTCAATATATGTATGATTTTTAATCTTGTTTTACAGAAAGTCTATTCAAAATTACAAAAATAAAGGGGAATTTATGTGGGATTATATATTATACAAAAAAAATTAAAAGGGGATTTTTTATAATAATTGTAAATAGGGGAATTAATAATATTTGTAAAAGGGGAATTAATAATAATTGTAAAAGGGGAATTAATAATAAATGTAAAAGGGGAATTGATAATAATGAATAAAGGGAAATAATAATAATAGATAAGATACCTAAATAAAAAACAAGAAGAAGTATGTCTCCTAAGAAAATAAGAAAGACAGAATAAAAGTGTAGATTTACAATTTTTCTTTTGTATTGATCCAAAATAATAATAATCGGGATCAGGAGAATGCCACATGTAAAGGCATTAAAAATTCGTTAACAGTCAATTAGAATAACCTTAAATAAAAGGTTACACCTTACAATTACCAAGATTTATCGTTTTCAAAAAAAATGTATATTAGAACTATTTATAAAAAACTAAATCCTTTTTATTTAGTAACCTTCATCCTAATTTGGTGAGGTAAGTTTTTCCAGTCAAAAATGAAAGTCTACTAATTGTTTGAGGAGAATAAACAGTTGTCCACTTAGATAGGATTCTCTACTGGAACTGGAACTGTGACTGGAACCCTGAACTTGAACCTGGGAAAGTGAATGCAGGCATTACCTACTATTGGCTGTAATGATTTTATATAACTCATTGTAAATTTTATTCGTATATCAATTTTAAAGATTTGACCTAAGAATTATAATTTGTCTTACCCCTGAAAACAGAGGTCTTCTTTAGGCTGTGGAATTCTGAGTAATTGAGCTGAGCACTAATGTGGCTTAGATCCTAATCGATGATATCACACACAAAAAAATACAAGTGCTCTGGATGTTATACGTTTCCTAATTGGTGGGAAAGATAAATAGAATACTATACTTACAAATCAATTTAGCTAAGATTACTTCATAAAAAAATCATTACTATTTGGTGTCATTTTAATTTATATCCAGTCAACCATTTCATTTACCTAAATTTGCAGGTACTTTATTTATATATAAACTTCAATGTAACCACTTAATGTTGGTTATTATAGATGATGAGCTGTAAAAGAGAAGAGGAAAAATATTACACTCCTCCCCACCCGTTATAATATGACGGAAGGAAGAGCGAAGAATCTATAAAACCCACGAAGAAAATAAGAAGAAAACAAGAAAACGGGATGATTTGCACTATTCTGACTCATTATACCGCCGTTCATGATTCCTCAAAAAGATCTCCAAAATGTTCCGCATTTCTACTCCATCTACTGTTACTCTAGAAGCATGTAAGTTTACGTAAAGGGAGGAACTGGTCGAATTGTCCCTGGGCAAGATCATGATATTCATAATTCATTTGTTGTAGTGCAGGAGAATAGGGAGGTTGAATTGATCTCTTGCCAGTTACAGGTGTGGTGGGGCTTTCCAGCGGTCTTTTGCGAGTCCATGGACTCTCCACAACCTGATATTTTGTTGCCGGATGTTTTGGCAATGATGGAGAGGGCATCAAGGGATTATCTGCCAAAAAGCGGGAAGCAATTGTGGAAGGAGGGACAGCTGTTGCTGTAGATGGTGAATTTGCAACTGACAATAAGGTACACCTTCCACACATGGGTAAGGTGGAGGACCACAAACAAACGGTACTCCAGTGGCAGTAGAGGTGGAAGCCACCGGTACAGGGTCAGAATCAGTTACAGTAGAAACCGCAACTGGGGCAGGTGCATAAGAAGTAGAAAGAGTATAAGAAGACGGGTCAACAAAGCTCAAGCGGGAATAAATGCGCGGTGGCTCACTGCCGGTCATCGTGCGCGCGGGTCTCAGAATTGAACGAGCTGGAGCGGAAGTTGACAACGCTTTTCTTTCGTCATTTAAGGAATTGATAGTGGGCCCTATTTCGGCTGATGTAGGAAATAATGCTGATCTAGGTCTACACGAATATATTATACATATACAGCATTCTCCAAAAAGCGCTAATCAGAGGTTTACTTGGATGCACACCATCTGATAAAAATCCTCTTGGACCTAAGGTATATACATGGTTATCGGGATCTGTCAATTGGCTAAATTGCTGACGGACTCTAGGCTCCATAAAATCCAAAACATCTGATATAGCAAGGGTATGCTTCCTAGTCCATCTGAGGTCATGGGTATGCAATCGCATCACTTCATTATATACTGAAATAGAGTCTTCATTAAGTTCGCGATCCGAAGTTCTAGGCAAATCAAGGGAATACCACTTCTGGGCTTCCGGTGGAGCAAATGCCATATGCCTATAGTAATTGTAATATGGTAAGTCTGGGATAGTGGGAAGCACCACATACAATTTAGCTTTAGGACAGTAGCGCTCTAGTGTTTTGAGGATTCTTTTTATTGGTCCAATGGCATGGTCCGCTCTAAATTCCATATTGGGAAGAGATACTGAGTAAGTATCCCGGGAATGTTCTGGTTTCAGTTTGACTAAGTCATACGCCATCCGAAACAAAGAAAAGAGGAACACATGAGTTGTGTCTTCCGCTATATCACCATTGATGATTTGGGGAATGTCCTCGAATCTTGGAAGAAGGACTCGTAAAAATTTCACCGAATGGTTTCCTGGATTATCCCTTTGCTGGTCATAGTCGGATTCGAAATGAGAAATCCAGGAGTGGCCCAAAAAGAGAATCTGCAATAGAAATATTATATCCGTTAATATATGTTTAATAAACGGACAATACAAGAGACGTTTTGAAACTCCCAAGGAACATCAAAACCTCACCATATATATCCATTAAGGTGTTATTTTATCCCGCATGCAATACATATATATACCATTTAATATGTGTCATCTATCCTCCTAAGTCTAGGATTAATACTCAATTTTGTTTTGGAACAAATAGGGATTATCAAACAATACTCTTAATAAGTTTATTATACGCTTAATTTTTATTGTTATTTATTTAATTACAGATTTTCTAGATTTAATGCTTTACAAATAAATTAATTACAGATTTTCCAGGTTTAATTACAGATTTTCCAGAAATGATTTTCAGATTTAATTACAGATTTTCAGATTTAATTACAGATTTTCCATGTAAAATTCATCATTTTCCCATTCATTTTCTAATATATATTTTTTCATTTTATTTTCTAATATATTTATCTATTGACCCTTTAGTTGTAATTATTTTCCATCTGTGCGCCTTCTTCTTTCCAGAATGCGCGGCTGTATCCATGGCACATCAGAAGATCCTCCTGGGTCTCTCAATCTTGTTCGAGAAGCAATATTAGTAGTTTCACCAAACACACCATCCACTTGATCTTCTTCTACCATTTGGACGCTGGCTTTTGTGTTTCCATTCTCCTGTTTTACTTGAGGTGCCCATTGTACACTTCTTCTTACAGGAACTACAGGAACAGCCATTCTGGGAGTTAACATTTCCATGGAATTTAGATCACCTTCCAACGAGTTTCTATTCGGTTCAAGCTGGCATTCAGATAGTTCTAATGGTTTCATTCCTTCTGCTGTCATTACGGGAGAATTGACAAAGTGCAATCTGGTCTTCACATGACAGTCTTCGTGCACTTCTATATGGAATCATCTGGTTCCTTTGGTCAGTTATATAAAGAGGAGTATAGGACAATAAAGAAGGTGAATTGAGAGAACTAAGAGAAGGAGAACCAAATAGAGAAGTTTCAGAAAGAGTACAAGGTGAATTTGAAAAGTGAGGCGAATGAAAAGTTTCTTGAGAACTTGCATAAGGAGAAATAGGTGAAGTAAATAAGTTAGTGAGGTTATATGAAGAGAGGTCACTAGAGATACTAGGAGAGTAGATAGGAACAGTAGAGACTTGAGGAACAGTAGATATAGGAAGAGTAGGTAGAAGAATAGAAGAAAAATCACTTACCTTTGTCAAATTATTTATTACTTGTTGATTTAACAGAAGACTCTTCTCAATGCTGCACAAGGAAAGTTCTTTGACTTCCTCGGAGTCTGGAAATCCTAAGAAATCATCCTCCTCATCATCCGAATCATCTTCGAAATCCATATCATGTATATTAGATGTTATTGACGGTGCTGCCGCTGGTGAGGAATCCTCTGGAATTTCTTCTAGTTGTTCGTCTTCTGGAATTTCATTCGTATTTAGTTGGTTTGTTAATAATTTATTAAATAAAGGATTTTCTCTTACATATTTAGGGGGAATATACCACTTTTTCAATTGTCTGTGATGCACCCTATAGATTCTTTCAGATTCCAATGATTTGACTATATAAGTTACCTCATTTGGATTAACTTTTATTATTTGTAAGGGTCCCTGATATCGATCCTTAAACTTATTTATAGTTAAGTCGCCTGGAAGTTGTATTTTAAGTGCCACTAGTTGATCCACTTTGAAAGGAGAAAAGCTCTCATGTCCTTCCTTCCAATGGGTATTAAACCCCGTCCAAGGAAGTCGAGGTTGATTATTATGCGCTTCCTGATACAATATCTCAGAGGGAGTTTTAGATGTGGCAGTGTGCACTAGGTGATTGTAGGTTAGTACAACTTGTGGTAATTGTACATCCCACAGACTAGGATTTTTCAAGGACAACCGTAAATATTGTAGCAAGGTACGGTTTACCCTCTCCGTAATTCCATTTGAAGATGGATTATATGGAGTTGTATAAATATGTCTGATATTATTTCGTTGTAATAACTCCTCAAATTCAGGACCTTTAAACTCCCTTGCATTATCCGTTAGCAATCGTGAAGGGATTATTGGCAAATAAGGTAAAATACTCTGTAAGGCCGTTGTTACCAAGGTGGTATGTTTTGATCGTATTGGAACAGCTGCTATCCATTTACTAAAATGATCGATAAAAACTAGGGCATAAGTATTTCCTTTAGCTGATTTCGGTAATTGCAACAAGTCTACGGCGACCAATTCAAAGGGGTATCTTGTATGTATCTTAAGAGTTGGTGGAGCGTGATATACATTGGAAACTTTAGCTAGTTGGCATTTATAACAGGACATAGATATTTCGTGACAGATATCTTTCAATTTCGGATGCCAAATAATTTTTTCTAACAATGCATAGAGTTTACCTTGTCCAATATGGACAAATTCATAATGATTTATAATGGCGACTTGTACGGCAAATGAAAACGATACCACATAATGGTATTGATCTTTTCGATTTCGATGGAGGATATGATTATCAACTATTGATAAGAAGTTTTTAGCAAATTTGAACAGTTTAAGTGGACCCTGAAAGGCTTGACGTCTCAGTAAAGCACCTTTTAGTCTTTTTAATAATGGGTCATGTGCCTGACATTGGGCTATATGGTCCATTAATATTTCCACTGAATCTTGTGATGTTCTGATCAGGGAAATATTTCTTATAAATAATAATTTAGTGGGAGGTTTCTTCCTCTTCTTCATAACTTCCTCCCCACCAGATTCCAACCAATTTTCCAGTGGCTGATCATTCTGGTCTGTAATTTGATCTTCGTCAGTTATTTTGTACTCTATTTCGTAAAGTTTATTTGCTGATAATTCTTTTTCGCAATTATTCACAGACGCTGCTTCCTTCTCCAAATCAAGGAATCGAGTTCTTCCAGGGACTAATAGATTGTAATGAATGCCACTTATGCAAAACAGATGGCACACTTCTTTATGAGTTGGATCCCCAAAGTGTAAAGGATGTGTTTTACTGTAATATACCAAAACCCGGATCTTATAAAGGTGAGTAAATGCGTCTATGCTGTGGACAAAGGGCAATTGACCAGCATACCTTGTGTTTCAGTACTTGATTTGCTTCTTTGGTTCTGCCAGTTGGTAGATGATATTTACTTCTGTTATTTACTAATTCATCCACAACTGCCGCTCTTATTTGGAGATGAGAAGCCGGTTTATCATATAAAAACTGTGAGAAACACTGAAACAACGAATCTCCCCCACCCAACATTTTAACCACTGTAAATCCCTCAGATAGGTCATTAGAGATTATTTCATTTTCGGGTTCAGTTGGAATTTCAAACGGAGTTCTAGACAGGGTGTCTGCGACGATGTTCTCTTTACCAGGTACATAAAACTGATGTTTTAATTATCGTTTATTAAAAGTTCTATTTTCACCACTTTTGATTCACTAAGGCATGTTTTGCAAGAAAATTGGCTTTGTGATCCCATTATACATACTTTGATACCGTACCAAGGGTTTTAACATTCGGACAGCCCATCGAATGGCTGCGGATTCTTTTTCAGAGTGGCACTATAACCACGTTTATTGCTTTTGAGAAAAGCTAGCTAAATACTAAGCTATAGGACTATTCTCGCCGTTTGAACTTACTTGCGGGGGCAGGCAGCACCTATCCCTGAAAGAGCGTCAGTGTGTAACAACAGGTAGCATGCGGATCTATCCGGATACGATGAAGGTGGAGATGTTAATAGTTGTTTAAGTTTGTCACCAGTTGGCACTGTTCTGTCCAAGGCTTTTCGGGAATTTAAGTAAATCGAACAGAGGTTTTGCTATAACTGAACATTGTGGGATATGCCTTCGATAGAAATTGATAAACTGTCTAACTTGTTTTGCCGTTCTTGGTGGGGGATACTTCATAATACCTTCAATATTCTTCTGTAATGGTTTTAGCCCCTTATCTGAAATTATATGACCTAAAAATTTCACTTCGGTTCTTAGCAGATAACTTTTTGAGGGTTTTAGCTTAAGCTCAGCCACTCTAAATGCTTTAAGGACCTCTTCCAAGATAGAGAGATGTTTCTCGAACTGTTACTAATTATCAGGACGTCGTCCAGATAAAGCATAATAATAAAGCAAATGTGACATAAAAGTAAATAACAGGATATCAAATGTAGCAGGTCCGTTCATGAGGCCAAAACTCGGAGGAACCCAGTGAAGAAGACACTTTGGTTTTCAATGCTATCAACACTCCATCTCTATGCAGATATTCCATCCCTTGGTCAGGTCGATGGTACGGAAAATATAATGCATACCTTGCAAACTGAACAATGTATCGGTTAAATTAGGAATGGGAAGCCAGCCGTTAGATAGGAATTCAACTGATATTATACAGAGTCTCCTTAACGTCAGGTTTTACGAATCAGTTACGGGTTGCAGAGTAGTGAGCATGAGTCTTCTAATAATTCCCCTCGACCTCAACTAAAACTCATATAATATGGGTCCCCTGTAAGCCTAACAGACTCATTACTGGATGCTAATAAATGTTTATAGCATGTTTCAGAATGCTGGTACATCCAACATCTGCATCTCCCACTAAGAGCCTGAGGATATTTGATTAAAAGTTGTGCAACTTGGTCTTTCTGATTCTGATAATTCCGTTTTATCCAATTCAAATGCTGTTCTTAATTATCGGAGACGTCCCTCCCTCATAGTAGTATCTTGAGGCT
>JABUQX010124954.1:0-23675 GCA_015478945.1 Trachelipus rathkii
GCGAGCGTTGAATACTAGGGTTATAAAATGAGGATGTGGAATGTATTTAGGGCGACCTAATGAAATTAGATACTTCCATACATAAATCCGTGTGTGCCGTATTGTTTGTTGTAGTAGATATAAATTATTCATTAAAGCTTGAAACTTGATAGAGGTGTCGAATGGATGAGAATCTGATTAGGTGGCTTCTTTCTAAAATCTCGCGCGTTTGCTTAAAATTTTGGAAGCTCACAGTTTCCTAATACATATGAACCTACTAAACCCTAATATATTCTACTTATCCGTGCTCGACAGTAACACCCACGTAACCAAAGTTAAAGAAACCACCACAAATATAAAAAAAATAAAAACAGCAAATAAAACCACACCTAACAAAAAAAACAAAACAGACAACACAAACATGTTAGAAAAATATGTGATAATTACCCTTTGTAACTTAAATAAAAACGTAGAGGTACACTCCTACCTTGAACCCTAAAATATTATACTAATATTTTCGAAGAAAGAATTAGAATATTTTAACAACAAATTGCTTCTAAGCATCTTTTAGGGGGCTTTTTCTTTAAGTGCTTAAATAAATTGCAGATAAATTAAAGTTGTAAATTGTGAATCTTAGGCTAATTGCTGGCATATTCATGTTTTTGCGGTTTGAATTTTATTAGGGATAATGTGGTTCATCTGACATTTTTTTCGCGCTTTTAAAATCTTGCTTTAGGCCTGCCTATCCTTGCGCTTTTGGTAGTGTCCTCCTTTAATAGATCATATGTGCAGATGAATAAATATATTTCTAATCACTAACATCTGGAGTTTACAATATTAATTCTGGTTTAAGCTGTGAGCTCAGACTCGTATTGATTTACTCCTATAAAATTCTTTATAACAGTTGTTTAAAAAAAAAAATTTTTTATTATGGGAAATAGGTGGAATTAGACACACCGGTATTTTTTTGAAGACATGGTTATTACCATTAGGTTGGTGTAATCAACTTTGGTGGTTGGGTGTCACCTTTGTATTATTAATTTGGCCTTGGCTTTTTAAACCATTTACATGACCTTAGGTGATATGGATTGTTGTAAGAGTGTTCAAAGGGCTTTATTATCTTGACTGTCCGGCTTTTTACAACCATTTATCACTTGATCCATATCTTATTGCATATTGTGTTTAAGTCCCATTATATGTACTAGCCTATGGGCTATTAAAAAAAACAAAGAGAAGTTACTTTTGACATTACATATGTTGTTGCTACCTTTTTGCAATGTTGCAAGCGCGATACGGCTTTCTTTAATGAACAATGGAAAAGTAAAAAAAAATAAATCCCATTCAAGATACTCTCTCAAGAATTTTGTTAAACAAGTCTTGATTAAAATAAACACAAAAGAAAAGATATTGGTTTCTTTGGCGATAATGGACCTTTTCAACCCATTAGTTCAATTCTGGGTCCATTGAAAACTGGCGCACCCAACAGCTGAGCTTAACCTTATTACTCCATATTCCCTTTTGTCTCTGGTTTTACAAAGGTGCTTTTATACGACAAACATTGTTCAAAGCTAAAATCTTACTTTTAAAAATTAAAATATAAATAGTCATTGATGTTACACAGAGCCAGCGGAAGCCAGCTGAGCGCACGAACAAGTGAAAATTAAAGAACGAGAAGTTTTTTTTTGTAGGAGAAGATATATGATTAAGAAAAAAATTGTGAATTGTGTGGGACGTTCTTTATGCTTGTTAGTTACTTCACTGGCTAAGTATTGAACTTTGTAATGTTAATGTTGACTGCTTAGTAATTTTCATAGTTTTTAAAGATGATAGGGTTAAAGATTTTATCCGTTAATGGGTTATCATTTCACTTAGTTCAAACAATGATTAGCCAGCTCAACCTGCCTAAAGTCGGAGTAAATCACTCATAAGTGAATTTGAATTTGATGAGAAATTCCGGTGGCCTTTTGTTTAATTAGCTTTAGGGCAGCATCATAGATTTTTCCATTAACTTCATTGTAGCCTTCCTGGAATTCATAGACGATATTCACTGGACCAAGCGACGCGGTATACTCGTATCTTTTAATAAGGTATATGATTTTCAAGCTTTTAGTCCACGGTTGGGTAAACAAAATATAAAACATAAGTAATACGTAGTGTATTGTTTATACTAGAAGGCAAATATGGTAGATCATTCTATAAAAAATATATACAAGTTTATAGCGCCATAACATAGCTAGTCAGTTTTTAAAAAAAACATCTTCAATATTTTGATGTAAATAAAATTAGGGGCACCGCTCTCTTTCATTTATTCAAAAAAACTTATGTTTAAGTTGTAATATAGGTGCTGTTGCCCGTACGAATTTTATATATAGATATATTTCCAAACCCAAAAAAAGGGGTCAGCATTGCGATATTTCTTTATGAGAAAATAGTAATTAGCGTTTGAGTAAGAAAGATATGTTTCTATAAAGGTTTATCTGTTTTAAACCATTCTATCTTTGAAAACTTGCCCCTTACTTCATAAGAAAAGTGGAGTTAATAGTTTCAGGAAAATAGAAGGTGTTTCGTTTAATAATACGGGATAGTGACCAATGGCTTATTATTTCTATACACAAACGCTTTTAAAGCCCAATGTGAACAAAAAGGAATTTGCTGAAAGAAACACAGAACGTTATAAAGATTTTGAATGTGTCCCTATTGGCTTCCTTCAGCAAATTAAGGGAAGCAGTGTTCAAAATGCAAGTGGATTCGGATGATGTCTTCTCGAATTTTTAATAAGAACCAAATTAAATCAAGGTGCTCTCAAGAGCCGCATACAGCTCAATAAAATAATACTCAAATGTGAAAAAAAAGTTCCAGCATTTTATTTCCAGATATTTCTAGCAAACAAATATAAACTTGATATTGCAAGAGACCAATTAAAGTATTAAAGCAGTTAAATAACAATAAGAGATTCAATTTCCAATACTAAAATACAAAGATAAGAAAGCACCAAAATATCAAAATCTGGAAATACTATAATTTCCAAAATTTCAAAAATACCAAAAACTTATAAGGATGAACAGATCTTCCATAATGGATATTCTAGGCAGGGCCCAGAATAGAAGGCTAATGAATTTTTTTTTCGGGGTGGGGGGTTGCGACTTTTCTGTTGCTCATTAGTGTGCTCCCAAATAGCATTTCAAATAGTAAGGATATACAATTCCGAAAATGTTAGTAAACTTATTGTAAAATCATAAAAAAATTAGTAGTATAATTCCCTAAATATATATATATATATATATATATATTATATATATAGATATCGAAATAAGATAATAAGCAAATAAAAAATATTATTAACCTAGTATATATATATAATATATATATATATAGTATATATATATAGTATAGAGGATCAATCTAGTTGGTATATGTAGTATATATATAATGATAAGGTAAACTGTATTATTAGTAGTATGATTATTATTATTAAAAATAAACAATTAGTAAATAAAAAAATAATATATAAATAATATCTTAGTATATATTTTAACTGATATTTATATAGGTAGTATGAGTAGTGGAAATAATTCGGTTTTAAACCTAATATTATATTTTTATATATTATATAAGTAAATATATTTTAGACATTATATGATATATCCCAAATATATATATATATATATAGATCTTCATAATTAATAGAATTACTATACTAAACTGGACTGTGTATTAAGGTAGTTTATTGGTTTATAGTGAGGTATATAAATAGTGATATATATTTGGTAGGGTGTTAATTGGTTAGTTTTATATATTATAATTATATAGTATAAAGAATTAACTGCAATTTACCCTTTTTCGTATTTATAGGTCAATTGATAATCAGTTTTCCTTGATTTTGACTTTGAGATTATAAGGTCAAAATTATTGTTCAATGCTGGTAACTTTCGTTGTGCATAAGAATACTCGATGAAGCGGTATTTTTACCGTAAAAGTGCAAGATCCTAGTGCGAATCCTCTCCAACAGTATTCCTTAAATACGTTTTCAGACGCCTTAATGTCAAAAAGGTTCTTTCTAAATTGATCCTTTTATACCCATATTTTAAGGTACAAATTTTAGTTTATTGCGGTGAGTATCTAACAGGCAATAAACTGACGAGAATATTCAGGATAGTTGACCCGCCAATGTTAAAAACCCTCCTGCTGTTATCAGCAAGGCCTATTCATTACTGCGAGGAGACACCACCCTCCTTTTAGTGTATCTCCTCATGAGGGTCTGGAATGTCGTCTTTTATAAAAGAGGATGCTTTTATCAATATGCTTATAAGGTACATTGCAGCTTCTGATAAAATATACTGAAGTGAAATAATAGTGGTTTTCATTGCGAGAGAGAAAATACGGATCAGTCAACGAAAAGATCAGATCATCAATAAACGGAATAAAAACTGAGATGCTGGGTAGATATGATTCGGTTGGATCTGATGTAGGCAGCATTTACAAGGGCGATGTTTTCTGGAACTTCTGCGAATAGTCTCTTGGAATTGTTATTTCCCATAGCGCTAAGCAAGTTCGCACGCATTTTTAGCTTGTGTGAATATGGTGTGTTTTAAATCTGTGTCTGCATTTTGTCTAATCTTTTCGAAGAAGGTGGTAATAAAAATGTTCTGGATTAAATTACACTAGGCCCTAATTTATTGCATCTAGAACAAATAGTGTCCAAAAGGTTGACCAGGCTGTATAATTTAACTGTTTTAGACAAGGGTGGTAGTTTCATGTCCAAGAATTACTTATAAATAAAACAGACAAAAATAATGTTATTATCAATTCAATTACTTGGAGTATAGAATTATAAACAACGAAGATAGCTTTTTCTGTGATTATAATTCCACTTCGAGGTCATTTCTTTTATTTCTTCCAATGACGCATGTATTGGCGAGAAGAGAGTCTTTTAGAAAAAGAAATAAATACCGCTTTTATTTGTGTCTCGTTTTCACAACCTTATCTTGGTTTTCGTCACATCTTTTTGATCCTCTCTGTTATTTTGGTTACTATTGAAAGAGCTCTTTTATTATATTATCTTCGCAGAATGTTTGTGCGTTTGAATCAAGGACTCCAGATGTGAATAAATTTTTCCGAAAGATGCATATTCAGAAAGGTAATCCCTAAGATCTTTCGATATGCCTGAACCCTTTAGTAGAAGACGTCTTCCGGTCACATTTAAACATATGTGTCTACGCAGAATGTAATGATAGTAGAATTAAAAAGACACCCAACATTGTGTTTATATAGTAAGCGGGATTTAGGAACTCATTATGCCGGTTTATAATATTTACAAAAGATTTTGCACTCCTGCAGGACATTCGCCCGTCTCCCAATGTATATAGAGGCGTCCATCATATCCTTGGCCTCTATAAAATTTTCGAGTTTTAACCAAGATAGCCGAGTCTCATCCAAAATTACATTTGCCAATGCTCTCTCTGAAGATTCATAAACCGGAACAAATTGATTAAAAAAATCTCTCTTAGGAAGGTAAAAGGAGTATGCAATCCCTCCCAACTCGAGCGATAGAATAATGTGCGAGATAATACGAAACAATCTCCTTTATGAACGGGAGGGAACTCTAAAAATTATTTAAGATTTAAGAGTATTTGTTTTTATTTAAACTTCTAGTATCTAATGCAATAAATATCCACTATACAATATTGCGTAGTATATATGCAGGCTACACACTCCTCTCGTCCAACTGTTTATATAACAATTGATTTTCGTTGATCAGTACTTTTTTTCAGCATAGTTAGTAAGTGGGTCCTCCCTTCAAACAGTTCTGGTCCACCATCCTCTCTGACTACGTATATTATCCTAAGGAATGTGCTCTAAAATTTCAGTCATTATTCAGCGAGACCGGGTTAGATTATTCCCCCTAACGTACCAGTGATTAACACTTGAGCCCCATATATGTCAAGACCTTGCTGGCCACATAAAACGTATAGTTTCAATTATTGGTAGAAGTTTTTCTCTATTTTCCTTTCACATTTTAGTACTTTAAGTTTTTTTTGTTTGTTTGTTCTATGCTTTTCAATATTTTCTGAAAAAGAGCTTCAATATTATCTTTATATATGTTAGGTATATTTTATATTATATAGTATATATGATATCCCACTATCTAGTGATTGTATATATGAGTAGATATAATCACTACTATATAATAAATATAATATAATATAGGTATATATTTAATTTTTTTTACTATATACTATGATTTTTTATAAAATAACTACAATGTTATCTCATTCACTCTAACCTAAATATAAATATCCTAAAAATAAACAGAATTTAAAATATATATATCGATTGGTTAGATTGTATAAATCCCGGTAATTGAATGCATCCCTAATATATATATATATAGCTAGTGACTATATATATGATACGGGATACTAAGTAGCTATTGCATTAATCATAATAGTCCGTATAAGCAGATACCGGTATATTATATATATATAATATATATGGCTCGGTAGTAAAAAGAATAATAGGCCCTAATAACCTACCGTATATATAGCCTGAGGTATGTATATAGATAATTAACCCAATATAAGTAAAATGATCCGTGGAATTATGTAGTTGTTTTTGCCTGAAAAAAATTTCCACTGGCTCGAAAATGGTGGCGCGCGGGGGGCTGCAGGCCCCCTCAGCCGCCCCCCCCCTGGCTTACGCCCTGGGACTAGTGTGGTAAAATAAAAAGATATATATAATTCATATAAAATTTAAAAATTTTTAAAGTAAAGACGTTTTACGTCTTTGAAACAAAAGTTGGCTGATAGTAATAAGCACTGTTGATAAGAAAGGAAACCAGAGAAAAAAAGGGAAAAATAGTTTCAGGTAGGTAATGTAGCACTGTTGTCAAACCTCTTGCTTAAGACTATACCAGAAAGTTAAATATGTCCGGTTATAAGTGGTGCTTCTCTAAAGAAAGAGTGCTAATTTTTATATTTTTATAATAATATACTTGGCTTAACTATAACAACAACAGACCACATGGGTTTCAACGGAATTTTTTTTTTTTTTTTTCGGTTTAAGAAGCCGATGGCCAAAATGCAAAAAAATAAAATAACAAATACAATAAATGTAATGTCAAATAAGTTTTTTTTTTTTTGTAATAGCCATAGTAAAAAGGGGAGAGTATAATGATATGTCAAGAAGGGGAGAGTATGATGATATGTCAAGAGTTTAAAAAGCCAAGGTCGAAATAAAAGGATCCCAAAATATATATAAGTCATGTAAATGTTTAAAAAGCCAAAGGCCAAATTAATACACAAATGTGAAAAACACACAAAGTTGATTACACAAACTATGTAATAAACCATTTCAAAATACCAGTGTGTCTAATTAAATATTCATAAGTAGGACCACAAGTGTTTTTTTTTTTAACCAAGCTGGAGAGGCGAGGCAATTTTATAGGAGTAAAATCAATCAAGTTGAGCATAGCTCAAAGAACTTCAATTTCTAGAAGAAGAAATTAATAATTGATAAACGTTCGCAAGAATGTAGCGTATCCGCGTTATCTTCGAAATCATACAATGATTTTAAAGTGAAGGACCACGTACTCCCAAATTAGCGATTAGAGAAGCCCTAGAAGATATAATTTTAAGAGAGCGCAAACAATCGTCAGAAATGCACTATAGTCCCTCCTAATAATAATTAAAGCAAAAAATGATGGCATTAGCCTATCACATATTAATTTAAATTTACATACTTATAATGCACATTTAAAATATCCTTGTTAATGATCTTGCATAAGAGGCAATGTTAGAAATATGTTTAAAAATTATGTTTCATGCTCGAGAGAGCACAAGTATGTTAAAGAGTAGATACGATAGAAGCAGGAAAGTGTACCACTACCGGATTCTGTGAGAAAATCGCAGCACAAATTTATTATTAGGCCTAAATGATATTATATAAATTTTAGCACAAACAAATTATTATTTAAAACTTTTAAATTTAAATGTCTCAAAATAAAGAGTTACATCTCTTCATAGGCCTATCGTATACGTCAGCTAAGTAGAAAAGTTGCCAAATCTTGAATGGGCTCGTTAATCATAAGAACTTCTAATATTATTAAAGGAATTATTAATAAGGGCGTGCCACACACCCATTAACGGACAGCTTGGAGACCGAGGATCCCATAAAACTCACTTTGCCCCGGTCCCTTCGGAGAAAAGGGTCCTTATTACAGGGTGCGGCTACTTTTTTTTTTGATCCCAAAGGCAAAACGTTTTTGTTACAAAGATACACTTGTAGTTCTACCCACTTGGCGCTAGGGAGAATAATCGCTAATTCGCAATGAACGTTCATGGGAAAATAAATCTCAAGACTGCTTTAAGTAAAAAGAAGCAACTTGTTAGATTGTGATTAGTTCTTTGCTCTGAAAGACCAAACTTTCAGAAATAAAGAAGCCTAATTGTTAGCAACATACACCGTCAAGTTTTGCAAGCTTTTAATGAAATTTAAATTATCACGTCTAACAATGAAGCTCTATGTAATTTAGTGTATAGAGAGAACATGCTACCTCCTTAGCCAAATAATCCCCCACACAATAAAACCTATTAACTTTAGTTTTTGGGCAGGCACTTAATCACTTGAAACTTGGACTAGATTTAGTTTTTGCCAATAATTAATCTTCAGATTGAAGGGAAACAGACTCTTCACGTTGCACTATAGGAGTGCCATCAAAATTGTCCATATTGCCAAAACAAAGTTAAAACAATAGTAATCCTATAATATCATGTCAGAGCAAAACTTACTTTACAAGCATTATAAATCTCAGATATTTAAGGCAACACATTTTTCCAGTTGTACCAAAGGAAACATCAACTTTAAGACTATAAGGTGTGAGTAATAAAATTAAATCAAATTTCACAAAGCTAATAGGAATAATTAAATAACCGTCGTTTAATTTTACTTAGGAAAGTTATTGGAAAAAATTCTTTGCAGAATTATCCGAAAGGAGAAAATAATAGAACAGTTTGTGACTGTTCCTTCCAAATTGAGACGGTCTAATTCAATTATAAAACTAGCTTAAATGCCGAATAAGTTTAAAAAGAGGTTCTAAAAATTCAATAATAACAATCACCTAAGGTTTATGATATAGCTTTATAATTATCGGTTTCCTAAGTAAATTAACTTGGTGATAGTGCCTTTTTATTGTAAGAGCATTTATATTATTTAATAAATTGGTACCCTCTTTGGTAAGTCTCAAGATTTTATATATTGTCCTATAAATATCTGGGAAATAATACCTAGTAAAGAAGTGGTAATGAATTTTACCCACGTTAAATGCCAAGGATGTAGGGCGGAGTGGTGGTAAAGTTAAAGATTGAATATTAGAATTGATAGAATTAGAATAGTGAATACGAAAAAATCCCACAAATTTCTTTAAAACGAACCAGTGCCCTTGCTTGTAATGTGCGGATAACCAAAAATACAATATGAAGTTAAGGGGCCAGAAATTTATTTCGCTTGGCATCATAAGTGAATCCTAGCCCAATCAAGCTCCCCCCTGGAACAAGCGAGTTTGGGTTTACTTCATATTCTTATTAAATGAACCACCCTGGGGCGCTAAAGATTTCTAATAACAAGCCTATCCACTTACAAATATAAAACAAATAAAATATACTTGAAATTATGCCAACCCTGGTAAATCTTATTAAAATAATACATAGTTTTAAATAGCGCACTGCTACATTTTTCAAGAAGCTTAACGTTCATGTACGTGTGCTTTTGTTTTATGTAGGGGGACCCAGCTCTACTCAGTTAATATTCAAAAAAACATTGCTTCGGCTGTTTGCCTAAGAAAGAATATATTAATTCCAACAGCCCAAAAAGTCTCTAAATCTTAGTGTAAAATAGAGACAAGTCATAGTCAATTCCTTTGTTTGGTAAACCATTTTTTATTTGGCCTTATACTTACTCCTTCAAGTAGAAAAATAGTTAATCCAGCAAAATAGTTGTAAGGTTAACCCCCCTAAAGTACAAGTGAATAAATATTTCTGAAGCATATAATAGTTTATATACCTACTTTACTTTAGATATACTATATATTAGTAGAACTTAATATAGTGAATATATATGATAGTTCAAGATATATATATAATAAGTAGATAGTACTATAATATTATATTTTATAGAGGAAATTATTATATATAATTTATGATAATATATTAGTTCACTATAGGGAGTAAATAATATAATTTAATATATAATAAAACAAAAATAAATAATATATTATAAATATCTTTACTACATACAACTGTCTGGAAATTGAAATTGTGTTTGTTCGTATGCTTGTGGCTTCAGCTGTTCGAATTCGTTCATTTGGTGAGACTTATCGGATAATGTAAAGAAATTTGCTGGGATGCGAATTGCCGTTTCGTTTTTATTTAAATTTTACTTTAAGGCTGCAAAATCACGAAAGAATATGCTTACCTTCACACGTTCCAAGAATTTCAAGGCAAGGTAAATTCTTATAAAATGTTTGGCTTATTCAAGTGATTGCTGAATTTACCACGGTTCCTTACGAAAATGTGCAATTACAAAAAATATAATCCGCCAGGCTGTAGGGGTATGCATACCAAACAAGCTCTTTGTCATTTTTTTATTGAAGCTTTGCACTGATATGTTTATGGCATGTCAAAATAAAAAAATCAGCTTTTGAGAATCAGGAATTTCTAGCCAAGGATCAGAGTACACTGGAAAACTCGCATCTTTTACTAATAGTGATCAATTTTTCGGCAAATATAAACCATTTTTGGTTTTAATATATGTTCTATTTAGTCAGAAAATCGGGCTCCATCATTCGGAGCAAATCATACATATACCAATCCTCCTTGTCTGTTAATATATAACATATATAGCTAAACCTCATAAGAAAATCGTGGTTCGTTTTTGCACGAAATTCAGCAATTAGTGTCAGGCAATCAGTGCCCAAGGAAAAGTTGCTTCCACCCACAAGAAATTTTCCTATGGATGTTTAAAGTGTAGGTTGAGGAGATTCGTTTAAAATAGATATATACCAGATTCACAAGATTTTTAAGTCTTCGATCTCGTTAGAAGCAGTTTTGAAAATATGGAGTAAGTTAAAATTTTTGACCCCGCACGGTATTAGAAAGGCTATTGAGGTGGGATCATAGACGATCCTCTGACAGCTAAAACTCCCCTCGCGTGATAGAGGAGAGATTAGTCGAAAGGAAGGTGTCCATAAGAGAGATGTTTTGAAGGCTGACGCCATCTTTAGTTTATTGGAAAGTTTGAGTATTCCG
The DNA here is from genome assembly GCA_015478945.1 of Trachelipus rathkii. Taxonomy (NCBI): domain Eukaryota; kingdom Metazoa; phylum Arthropoda; class Malacostraca; order Isopoda; family Trachelipodidae; genus Trachelipus; species Trachelipus rathkii. Next base: position 11,280 of record JABUQX010124954.1, read on the forward strand.
GTACTATAGTGTTCCGGAAACGTTAATAACAGTCGGACACATTTATATTTGTTAAACGATATGTGACCTCAAGTTCATGGAGATTGCTTTTCAATTTGGAGATCGTTAAAGAAACTGGCCAATTGAAGTTTGTCTGGGTTTTCCCAATAAAAAATATTTAAGAACTCTCGCGAGTTGTGCGGAAAAGTTATTGTTAAATGTTTAAATGTCTGGAGAAGGGATAGAACGAGGTTGGAAAGGGTCCAAGTTGCCTCACTGAAGATGAAGCCGAGCATAAACAGGAGAAGTTTAGGCACATCATATGCGTTTAGGGTTTAAAGTAGGGCGAGAATGTTATCGAGTAACCGAGGTAAAACAAGTTTTATTCAAAAATGTGAAGTAGAGGGGGATGAAAGGCTAAAGCTAAGATTAAAAAATTTACGGAGAAAGGGTGATTTCTTCATGCGAAAAACTTTCCAATCAGAACAAAATAACAAAGCGTGTGTTATGCGGGACCTTAGGGCACCCGCCAATTTTTATGATTAACGGAGATCGAAATAAGAAAATGGGATCTAAAAATCAGTTAGTGGGATTGCGATAAATAAAATAGCAAGCCCACAATTACTTTACTTGTGACTAATTTCTTGTAGTTATATCTCCGTTTAATCGTAATTGTAAGCAAGTACGAAGCGTTTTACGAATAGAATGAATTTTAGTGTAATTTCCTTAGTGGCCTCAATTTATAATTTAAGACAGTTTTCGTTTGTTGTCATTGTGGCTGTGCTGCTCGATAAAGAAATGGGCAATCACCTTAAGTCGTTTGACACAGGGAGATTTCAGTTTTAACACGATTTCCTGCTATTTGAGATAAATTCGTTGCGTAGCTTACTAATTTGTTTTGGTAGAACAATTTTATTTCAGCTATTATATAGAGTATATATACGTTGGTTTTTGGGAATAAGCAGAAAGATAAAACAGGTACAATAATAAAATGAAATTTATTTATATTACTGAAAAGTGATCCAGTTATTTGTCGACGACTTTAATGCCAACTTTTGAAGGAAATTTCGATTTTTCAAGCTGATTATATTGGATGAAAATTCATCAATTCATTCAGACGGGGCGCTAACAGCCGCCATCTTGTTTGTTTACATTTTTTCGTAAGAAACGTTGTTTAAATTCGGCTAGCAGGCGGGTTAAAAATAGCACCACCTTACAGAAAATTGCAGGAAATGTCCTTACGGTCTAGCGAGAGGGGCATTTTTTATTACGTAATACTCTCTAATAGTAAGTGTTCGGTTAAGTTTGACAAAAACGAACGCAAAACTCGAGCTTTTCGTAAGCCCAAATATAAAAACGAAAACAGGCTTATATATATATATTATATACTATATATTATATAAACTTGATATCTACATGACATATATATATTCTTCAGCTAGTTTATATTTTATTCGTTATAGAATAAACATTGATAAGGTAATAAGAGGCAAATATTTGTCTTTTAAGTTGAAAAGATTCCCATCTATTAAATATGAAAATATATATAAAAAAAATAGTATATATAGTTCGTGTATTGCCAGTATATAGATAGTATATATTATATATATATATATATATATATATATAGTACTGTACTAAAAAACTAACCCATTTTTTCAGAAGTACCTTTGTCGGTTTTAACCGTTAAATAACTATAAATTATTTAGGTTCCGTACCCTATCTTACTTTTTATAATCATTGTCTAATTGTATAACGGCTAGGCTAGTATATAACCCAGTTAAGAAAAACATGGTTATTTGGCTTTAAGACAAAGAGGCGTGTTTTGTGAATATATATATAGACCAAAAAAAAAAAAAATAAATAATAACCCCCCGCGACACCCAAATAGTAGCCCACTTGTATGAAAAAAATAACCCATCCCCAAAAACCCTCTCTAGAGTGGCAATATGCTGTTATTAGTTATTAGAAGTAATAATTGAAATTAAACAGATTCTCGATAAATGGATAAATGAATGGATTTATATTAAAAAAAAAAATACTTATATATATTCAAAAAAAAAAAACAAAAACCACAATTCATCAAATCCCCGAAATTTCGAGAAAATCAAAAATTTAATTACCTTAAAAATAAATGAATTATGTATGTTGTTGGATAGGGGCTGGTTGAATTTTTATAATGTGCAGACTTTGGTTTCTTTACGTTTCTATCACCCCCACCTGCGTTCCCGTGTAAACGGTACTTTCCCATGCTGGCCTACTTGTTCCTGTAGGTACGTTTCCAGCTACTTTCTCATTATTTCAGCGGATGATCATTCCTGTGCATGTTAGATTTGCTGGGCAGAATGTCATTGCCTTGTATAAACAGGTATTTGAGTGTCAACCTCTGTACGTTTTGGTGGAGGCTCAGCTACTTTCCTGATGCTTACTGGACTTTCATGTATGTTCCTGAGTGCTTATGTACTTTCATCTGAGCGTTTTTAACCCACTGCCACCCCTACCACCCTATGTTCGTATCCGTTCAAAGAGGGATTAACTTAAGTGACAATCAAAATCACTGGCGACGTACTTTCAAGCTTTACCTTACTTCATGTAGCTTTTCCCCGCTGCAGCGTTTTTTCATTATGGTCATCACTTAGCTAGGTTTCTCCATGTATCCAAGCTACTTTCAAATTACGCCCTCTAAGCTGGATTTTAGTTCATGTACTTTCCTGAGCGTTTTCTGAAATATTTATGTCGAGCTCACTTCAGCTACTTTCCTGAGCGATAATTTCTGGTATAGGGATAGATATCAAAGCCATCAGCTACGCCAATTTACCTGAGAGCTACGTTTTTCCATGTTTCTTTCCAGAACTACGGGTGTTCCAAAGCTTACTTTTCAGATGCTCTAGCTGTTTTCATGAATGTTCCTGGATGCTCATCGTACCTTCTCTGAGCATAATTTCCGTGTTATTGACTTCTCGCGTCACTCAAGCTACTTAACTATTCACTGATAACTACTTCTCTCCATGTTTCCATCAAATAAGGCGGGTTAATCAAGCTACTGTTCCAATGCTTTTAGCTTTTTTCATGTTGTACATTCTTGAGTGCTCATGTTTTTTCCTGAGCGTTTTCGTAGAGTGATTGATGTCATCACTACAACTACTTTCCTGAGCCTACTTTCGGCGATATTATCGAATTTCCAGCTACTTATAACCAGGCTTTACTTTCAATGCTTCTAAGCTCTGTTTTCGTATATACGTTCCTGACCGCTGTGCCTCATTGTACCGTTCCTGAGCATTTTCCGAATTATGACGTCATCTCCACCTTGTCAACTAAACTACTGAAAAAGATATCCTGATCTATCTTTTCCATTGTTTCTTCAGTACTTTTCCTAGGGCTGGTTTTACCGTTTCCATGTTTAATCTCAGCTAGCTTTCATGAGTGTTTTTCATATGAGGTCATCACTACATATTGCATGTATATATATACGTTCGTTGATTTATATTGTTCCTAGCTACTTTTTATGTGGGTTATTTTTGCATAACATTTTGCACTTTTTGGGGTTATTTTTAGAACATTTTACATTTTTTTTTTTTTTGTGTTTTTTTTTATAGGACCCCGACACTAAAAGATTAGAAAAAAGAACCATATAGCATGTTGTTAGAAGCGTTAGTAGCGCATATACATGCAACATTTTTCAATTAAGTTTGGAAGTGGGCTATGTTTTTATCATACAAGTTGGGCTATATTTTGAGGTATCAACAATTTGGAAAGGTAGTGTGGTTGATTTGAAAAGGGTATGCATGTAAATATTTCGATGAAATTTTAAGAGCGTGTGCGTGGGATGATGTGTGTATAGCTCGCCGCAAAGATGAGGTGGTGATAACTAAACTTTGAAGTTAGAATTAAATGAGTTGTAAACAAATAATTTACAAGAGTTCTTAATGCAGCATTGCTGCAAGTCCCAAATAAATTCACCTCCAAGTGATACTCCCGTTTGGAAAATTGTGTTGAAAATTCTGGAAAAATCTTTCAGAAAAATTTCCCCAAAATTCAAAAAAATCACCCTGGTCGCAACGAATCTAGTGAGTAGGAACACCGGTTTTTTCACAATACAGATGACGTCAGAGATGAGTGGAGATTAATTGAGCGTGATGCATGGGCCAGAACTATTAGTTTTAGGTGTCTCTCCGCGTGCTACAATATATACGGAAACTACAGGAATTGGTGCCCCTCTTGTCAGTCTTTACGATCTGTAAGGCCAAAAAACGGCGGGTGATTAAGGTACTCATCTCAAGAGATAGATTACAAGTGTTCGCTCTTTTTCCGCAGGCGGAGGGCCAACAGACGCAAGAGCCAACTTCCTTGCCTCTGAAGGATCGTGCCTGTTCTTTACCAGCCACTTGTACCTCTTCCTGGCCGCGCCTGAAAGGCGCTGCGGTGTTAGAAAGAGCCTTTAAACGGACTCATAGATGTCGGTTGATACATCTTCCAGAGGAGATATATCGGGCAGATTAGGTTCCTCTTCCCCCCCTTCCCGACAGGGACTGTGATTCCCTTTAATGTTGAGGTTTCAGAGGATTCGAGTGAAGGCCTAGAGGCCTCTGTGGTTGGCGCACTTAAATGGGTGCCCCCTGTAAAAGTTTTTGTTTAGTATCCATATGTGATAGAGCGAGGTGTTATACGGTCACCCACAGCAGGGCCTCCCTTTACTGCGGGAAGGCTAGATTTAAGCTGGAGGTCGCCTGGTATCCTGAGTTTGCATACTAGATAGCGGACTTCCCTCCGGCCACGAATGCATTGGCGTATGCTGTTCCACCATGAATTGGGAGGAGGCATCTTTGTTCTTCCCAGAAACCACTGCTCCCCAAAGGTAGCAGATCCAAAACCTGAGCGATCTCGGGTTGAATTAAGCCCCTCCACCAGGACAAGTTGGCGCGCCGCCCCAAGTGGAGGGCTAGGGATGCTCTTAGTGAACTAGGACTTAAAATGAATAACACCATCGAAAAGGAATCTGGATCGGAATTAGACAGTTCATCAGTTTCAGGAATTCTTTATTGCAGTAACTTGTCAGACGAAGATGAAGACCAAATTTGATTGATAATAATAGGACCAATTGAAGCACGCAGAAAAGCGATTGAAAAGGACAATCCGCCATTAAAAGACCTTCAACCCAAAAATCTTCTAGAAAAATATAAGGTAGAATTCCATATTGCATTAGAATTTAGATCGACCGACCATTCAAGTGAGTGTTGAGCGCTTATTTTCTGATTTAAAAATAGTAGAAATCGGATCTAAGAACATCGTTAAAGGAAGATGTCCTTGAAGCAGTTTTGTTTTTAAGAAAAAACTGTTTTTAATAATTATATTAAATATGTTCAGGCAGTCTTTATTTCAAAGAATATTTTTTTTAAAGGTTAGAAAGTAAGTTTATTTTAATTTAAAATATTTTCTAAATTTTAGATAATTCAAAATAAAGGTGTCACTAATTTTTTATTCTACCCTAAGCGTAATTAGGGAATTTTTCTGGACCCCCTTTTTTTCTGATATATATCATCACCACCACCATCACCCACCTTTTCTCCCTAAGACTGGGGGAAGGTGCGCTACATGCACCGGAAATAAAAGTAGTAGAAGAATATGACGCAAGTCGAAAACAAAGCCAAGCCTTACCGCCCCCGTTATACCTTTTAGTGAGAAGTCGTCGCAGTCAGAAAAGCCACCCTAGAGCTTCACGGGACGCGACGGATCCTCACTATGGCATCTCTTCGGTTCACCCCTTGGCCCAGGTGGGCCACAAACATACCCCCTCACAAACCCTGCCATTCACTCCTATTATGCACCTTTCTTCTAGCCTCTGCCAAACTCACATTCCTCTCCTCCAGGCATTCCTTTACTGACTCAATCCGCTTTTTCTTCGGTCTGCCAGCCGGTCGATTCCCAACACACTCACCACTATACATCCGCTTAAACAACCGACTATCATCCATCCTTTCCACGTGACCAAACCACTCAATGTACTTTTCATTTATTCTCTCATTTACTCTTTTCATTCACACCCACACAACTCCCTAATGCTTTCATTCCTCATTTCATCAAATTCTCTCAACCTAACAAACCCCTAATAAGATTGTCCATCTGAACACTTTGTACTTTAAAAATAAACCTCATTCCAAACCATAGTTTCACTACTACACACTAACACAGGTAACGACATACCCTCATGTAAGACCTTAGCGCACTCAAGACATAGTCCCTATATATATATATATATATATATATATATATATATAATATATATATATATATATATATATAATATATATATATATATATATATATATATATATATATATTATATATATATATATATATATAATATATATATATATATATAATATATATATATATATATATATAATATATATATATATATATATACTTATATATATATATAATATATATATATATATATATATTTTTCTTCTTCTTCCTTTTTTCCAAGACTGGAGTAAGGTGCGTGACAAAGCATCGGAAAAGAAAGCAGTAGAAGAATATGACAATATCGAAAAGAAAGCCCAGCCTTACCGCCAGGCTCCTCTTGTACATTAATTAGTAAGAAACCGTACCAAAGTCAGAAAATCCTCCCTAGAGCTTCAACGGGACCGTGATGGATTCCTCCTATGGTAAAAGTCGTCAAATTTAGGGTTCATCCCCTGGCCCCAGGTGGCCCATAACATACCCCTTACAACACCAAGCCATTCTCTCCTATCATGACCCTTGGAGAGATCTGCCAAACTCACATTTCTCTCCTGCAGACATTTCTTTTTAACTGACTCAATCCACTTTTTCTTCGGTCTCCCAGCCGGTCGTTCCCAACACACTCACCACTATACATCCGCTTAACCAACCGACTATCATTCAATCCTTTCAACCTGACCAAACCATCTCAACATACTTTCATTTATTCTCTCGTTTACCCTTTCTTCACACCACAAACTCTCTAATACGTTCCATTCCTCATTTTAATCAATTCTTTCTTACACCTACACGCCCCTAAGAGAATTGTCCATCTGAACACATTAGACTTTAGATCTATCTTCTTATTCCAGACCATAGCCCCACTACTATACATTAACACAACAGGTAGAGCAACATACCCTCAATGCAAGACCTAGCGCACTCCAGACTTAAGTCTTTTTTACATTCACCAACGAATTTAATTGACCAGCCCACCTTCTGCCATTCACCAACTTTCCTAAACTACATCTGCATCATCCGTTTCCCCTTCTCATCCAACATAATATACTAATATTTAAACTCAGACACTTGTTCCAGCCCTGCTTACCATCTAACATAACTTCACACTGAGGACTGTCCTCACCACAACCAAAACCTTACTCTTAACTTCTACGTTAACTTTCAAAACCCCTCCTTTTTACACACCCTGCCAAAATCTCTCTACAATCCTCCAAACTATCTTCAGAATTCGTCACCAAAGAACCAAAATCATCCGCATTATAATAAGTAGGGCACCCTACACTCATCCTCCATTCTCCAATCATTATCTAACCACCAATTTTCCTGCACCCCCCTCCATCTCTAAATTCTTTCATAACCCATCCATAATATAAATTGAATAACCAAGGTAGACATAACACAACCCTCGTTCTCATCAACTCCGCGTATTAATACTAAAGACCATCACCTTTGGAACACACCATTTATTCTTACACCACCCTCACTATCCTCATACATACTTTTGAATTCCATTCAGAAGCCTACCACGCAACACGAATATAGTCACTAACACCTGCTTAATAGAGCTTCCCTAAATTAACCCTATCATACGCCTGTTTTGCAAATCCATAAAACCTAAATACAATTTATTCTTTCTTTTCCCTTATTTTCTCAATCATTTGTTCAATGTAAAGATTTTGTATCCACACTTCCTCTACCCGCTTCTAAAACTCACCTGTTCTTCACCAATCAGTTCCTTCAGTCACTCCGACCGCACTCTTTCGACCAAAATACCAGCATATATCTTCCCTAACAAACACTCAATAACTTTATCCCCTTATCTCCTACCTTTATAATAAGGGTTATAATTAACTGCTCTCCTCCAAAACACCTTGAAAACTGATAGTCCTCCATAACGCTTTATTTACCAAACTTCCAGAATCCAATCAATCACCATCTCGCCTGCCTTCTTGATCATTTCACCAGTATTTCATCTATATGAACCTGCAGATTTACCATCTTTCAACTTTCTCACTCTAACCCATTACCTCTTGCTAATAATTACCCGATCCCCAAAATACCTATTCCTTCTTGCACCATCCAAACCACACACATTCAATCACCTCTTCATAACTGCCAATATTATGCAGATTTTTCGAAGTGTTCTTTCTTAAAACACTCCCATCACATCCATTTCATCAGTTTTTACAGCACCAACCATCCCTATTCATTATTCCTAAGCAGATTCCCTTATTCTCATTCTCAACCTTTCGCGTTTCCTTCCAGAAGATCTTCCTATTCCCATTGTAAGTCCGCCATTCATCCTCTGGTCCAAACTGTTCATTTAGCTCTTCTTTTCTCCTACGTAATGCACACTTTTAGTATTTCTCTTTTTTTCCTCCTTAATATATTTCCATCATCTTTCTTTTGAAAACTTCATCATTTGCTTTTAAAAACAACCAACGCTTCTTTTTTAACTGGTAAACTGCTTGCATCACCTCTTTCATATCTTTCACCTCTCCACCCTCTCCCCAATTCCTATTTGCCTACTTAGGCATCATTGCCCATACTTCGTTTTGCACTGCTAACAATTGCTTCTTCATTTGCTCCAGATTTGTTCAGTATCAAACTTGTTCACAATCAAACTGTGATTTTTACTTGCGAGCGCTCTTATATATACTTATCCTTATTAACCTTGTTCACTTAACTCAACGACCTTTTTTACCCCCACTTCCTTCCGGTATCACCTTCCTATCCCAATCAAGCCTGCCCACTAACTAACTACGGTTAATTTACAAGCGTGAGAACAAAACCCAATGAATCCCGATAATCCCCATTCCTAAAACCCCACTGGATTTAATCCAACCACTTACTTCAACATCTCCTTCACCACCAACACAAAATCAATCTACTTTTCACTTCGATACCATATCTACCTACACTAACTCTAGTTTACTTATGGTTATAAATGTTAAAGAAAATATTACATTAACATAACACATACCATCTCTCCTTCACAGAAATCAATTAGCCTTCCTACCATTACTCATTTTCGCTCCTGACACCTCAAAACCACCTGTTATACCATCCCATTTTTTTGAATCACCTATCCAAACCATTCAGGTCCCCCAATACTATCTATCTGAAGCTCCAACTCACCCCATCCAAAAACATCATTCAGATTAATCCAAAAAATCGACTCTCTTCAACGTTTCCCTCAAATGGACAATAATGTCAACAACCACACATACCTTGACCTTTTCAACTTAAATTAACCATTAGAATTTTAGAGTACTCAAACACACAAAGTCTACCATAACTCCTGTACCACAAGTCACTCATATCAAAATTGCAACTCCTTCTCCTCCCCCTCTCATTCTTTCCACACCAGCACACACACATTTCATCCACACCACCACTCCATTTTCACAAGTTTCCTTTCATCTTTGTTTCAGTCACAGCGATGCAAATCAAATTTGCCCTTTCTAAAATACATCCATCACCTCTCTCCTCTTCTCAACCTCTATTCCTCTGACATTCCCATGTAACCATACGAATTCATCATTTCGCCGAAAAAATTAGAAGGCCGTTTACGGCGATCACGACCATTATTATTTTTTAGTAATTCCTAGAAGAGATAGGTGGGTGGGCAGCCAACCCAAACTACCCCCGTCCCTAGTCGCCTTTTACGAAACACGAGAACATACGAATTGTGGGTAATTCCTTCCTCCCCTCCAACATAGGGAATATAGTTCGTAGGATGTCTGTAAAGGTGTGTCAGAAGAAGGGTGTGTAACTTTAAGTATGTGTATTTGATATGTGGATAAAAATGGCGGTCAGTAATATGTTGCTGGAGGATGAGTGGTGTAAAGAATATGAACGAAAAGAGAAAGGCGCACCATTAAAAAAATGGGAGGTAATTTCAACGTTTCGAGTAATGCTGTGTACACCTCTCTCTCTCTCTCTCTCTATATATATATTATATATATAATATAGTATATATATATATATATATATATATACTAATATATATATATATATATATATATAATATATATATATATATATATATAATATATATATATATATATATATATAATGTGTGTGTGTGTGTGTGTGTGAGAGAAAAAAAATTGTCCACAGTTGTTCTGCGTGTCGTAAAAGGAGACAAAAGGGACAGTGGTAGTTGGGTTAGCTGCCCACTACCACTCATCTCTTACTAGGTATGTTATTGCAGGCCTCGGACATGGTCGTGATCGCCGTAAGTGACCATATATCTTTCCACGAAATTGTATGAATCGTTTGGGTGCATGGAATGTCAGAGGAATAAATGTCCAGGAAAGGGGTGATGGGTGTATTTAGAAAGGGTTAATTTGATTTGCTCGCTGTGATTGAAACAAAGATGTAAGGAAATTGTTTGAAGTTGTGTTGCTGGAAATGTGTGGTGTGGCTGGAAGTTTACGAGGAATGAGAGGGGGTAAGAAGGTGTTTGGCTTATTTTGATGGATTGAACGTGTGGGTACAAGGGCTATGGTGGATTTTGTGTGTTTGAGTACTAGAATTCTAAGTTTAAAAGGTCAAAGTATGTGGGGTTGTAACGTATTGTCCATCTGGTGTTGATGTTGAGGAGAGTGCAAATGCTGTTTTAGAGTGGGTCAGTATGAGCTTCAGATTGATTGTGTTGGGCGAGCTAAATGGTTGGATAGGTGATCAGAATAGGGATGGTATAACAGGTGACCGGAAAAATGAGAGTGGTAGGAAGGTGATTGATTTCTGTGAGGATAGAGGTATGTGTGTAAGTAATCCTTTCTTCAAACACACTTTTGTTCATAATTATACTAGAGTTGGTGTAAGGAGAGATGGCATCTAAGAGCAAAGTAGATTGAATTTTGTGTTGGTGAAGGAGCTGTTGAAGTATGTAAGGCATATGTTAAATCAGTGAGGGGGCTGGGGATGGATTTATCGGATCATTATGTTGTTTTATGTAAGATTAAGTTAGCGGGGGCTTGGATGGAGAGGAAAGAGGTAAAGATGGAAGAATTAAGAGGTAAAAAGGAAAAGTATTTAACAATATGAAGCTGAACAAATCAGGGCACAAATGAAGGAAACCTTTGTTAGTAGTGCAAGAGAAGTATGTGGATGTGCTAGTAGTAAGTAAGAATCTCGACAGTGGAATGGTGGAATGTAGAGGTTGGTGCAAGCGGTTTAAAGTGAAAAAAAGCTTGGTTGAATGTGCCTAAAAGGCAAGATGAGGTCTCAAAAGAAAGTGTTTGGAATTATATAGGAGAAAAAAATGAAGACTAGAAGTTGCATACGTAGGAGAAAAATGAGGGTAAATGAACTCAGTTCGGAAGAAGGATGAATGAGGACTTAGAAGGGAATAGGGAGGCTTTTCTGGAGGAACTCGAAAGGTTAAGAAATGAGAGTAAGGGAAATCTGATAGAATAATGATATAGGAGATAATTCTTTTCGTAATATGATGAAAATAGATGTGAGAAGAGTGGGAGGAACACTTCGAAAAAATTCTGCATAACATTGCCCTGTAATGTAAGGTGATAAGTGGAATGTATGTGAGTTGTGGATGGTGCAAGAAGAAATAGGTATTATGGGAGGAGGTTGAGAATGGTAAATCTGCGGCAATAAATGAAGTTACTGATTAAAACATAAAGACCTGTATGCGAGATGGTGGATTGAATGAATTTAGAAGTTTTGTAACAAAGCGTTAAATGGAGGGTAAGTTCAGAGAGATTGAGGAGAGCAGTAATAGTATTACCCTTGTATAACGGTACAATTGTAGGAACTATAGGAATTATTTTATTGAGTGTTGTAAGGGAAGAATATATGCTTGTATTTTGGGTGGAAAGAGTACGTAGAGTGACTAAAGGACCTGAATTGGTTAAAAACACGGTGGCATTTAGAAGTATTAAAGAGGATGGTTGGATCAAATTTTTTCATTGAAACATATTTGGGAGAAGAAGAATAAATTATTTAGTTTTTATGGTTTTGCAACAGACCGAATGATCGGATTAATAAGGAAGCTCTGGTGTTAATGATAGATGGTGTTGGTATTTGGTGGTAGGCTTCCTGAAAGAATCAAATAGTATGTATGACGATAGTGAAAAGCGTGTAGTAAGAATAAATTGAGTAGAAAGGTGATTGGGCGTACAGCGGTACCCCGGGGATCACTGTGAACTG
>JABUQX010124955.1:0-10000 GCA_015478945.1 Trachelipus rathkii
TAAAAATCTATTATATATAATAATATATAATATATATAATATATATAAATAATATATATAGTTAATCAAATAATTAATAATATATAGTATATTAAGTATTATAAGTATATTAAAATATATATATAACATATATAATTAAATAATATATATTAATAATAAATAATATATATATATATAATACTATATATAATATTATACATTATAATGTTAGTTAGTGTTGTGTATGTGATAGTTGTAATAGATGTATATATGTAAACGTATCTAACATAATATATTAAGTATAATTGATGTTAACTGAATAAAAAGGTATTTTAGACATACATTATAGTAACCGTTACTACCTAATATTTAAAAAAATATAGTCAACATCACATAATCTACGGGTTAGGAATATTAAATAAAATAATATACCATAAATATGTATTCCTTCTTAGAATATTGAAATTTTATAAAATTCTATCTAATGTTCTCTTTATATAGTATCTAAGCTTTGACGGATACATGCATAAGAAGTACATTAATAATATAATTTACATATAATAAATTCAATTATCATAAATAAAACGAATATAATGCACAATATGACAGAGGATGGTGATCATATAAATATAAATTATATTATTTTATTTTTTTATTATTTTTTTAAATATCTTAAATTTAAAAATATCACACTAATTTTTTCTTAATAGTATATTATGATGAAAAATATTCTTAGAATGATATAATTAATTTAAATAATTATGTAAATAATTAATATCAGATGAATAATAATTAATACTAAATTAAATAATAATATTGTAGATAATTAAATTAATTATTTTAATTATTTTTTAAATTATAACAATCAGATTAAATACATAAATAAATAAAATAAATTATACAGAATAAATAATTACTTAATTTATATTAATTTTTGGAATATATAATTAAATAAATTCTTTACAATTGTAAGGATCCTCAAGTTTAAATAGAACATTGTGTACTATAAATGGATTCGATTAGCTTATTTCAAAAATAATTTATAATATATAATAAAATTATTTTTATTTAATATATCAGAATAAATATTAATACAAATATTATTATATATAATATTAATATCTAATGACTTATATATACATCATATGATATATTTTTATCTATATATATATATATAAATATTAATAAGTTATTCATATTATATATTATATTAATATATATATATTATAATATTATATATATTAATTAATATTATATATATAATATATATATATATTATAATATATCTAAATATATTATTAATTAATAATAAATTATATAAATCTATATATATATAATATATATATATTATATATATATATTAATATATATATATATAATATATATATATTATAATACTAATATATTAATACTAGTATATATAATATATATAATATACGGTATATATATATATATATAATATAATAATATATATGATATTACATATATAATATAATATATATAATATTATAATATATTATATTATTATATATTATATATATAATATATATAAAATATACATATAATATAGTTAAATATATATATATAATATAATATACATATATATATAAATATTATATATAAATTCTATATATATATTAAATTAAATTATATATATATAATATATATATAATATCTAATTAATCTTTATTTTAATATATAACTAAATTTTTTAAAACTATTGTAAATTATATAAAATATATTATATATATAAGTGAATTAATATATATGTAATAATATTTATATAATATATTATAATAATCTAATATATAATATTAAATATATTATATTCTTATTATTATATAATATATATATAATATATTATAATATATATATAATATAATATATATTATAATATTATATATATATATTTATTAACTATATAATTAATTATCATATAATTAATATATATATACTGTTATATATCTAAGTATTGATGGACTCATCACGTATTACTATATCAAAATGATTAAATTCTACGTATTATATATAGTATTACTTACCCCCATAAATAAATACTCACAGTTATCACTTACTGATATAAAAATAATATAGTTTCGTTAATCTAGTTATTTCACTGATTTGGCTATTGAAAAGATAAGTAAACGAAGTGTCCGTAATATCTTTGTCTGTTATTTTATCGGTATTTTAATTAGTCCGCTCGTTGCTTTATTCTGTATGAACATTTAGCTTATATACTTTGTATAAATTAATATTTACGAGTATTCTTAGTTATAAAATTTTTTATTTTGTTTGTATGTTATTATATAATTCATTTTATTTTTTAATACATATTTTATATCTTATATAATTTATAATCATAATAATAATTCAATTTGAAATAACTCTATATATAAAAAAGAAGTTTCAATAATTTTATATTGAATAAAAGTGATTGTAATGAAACCTTATTTATTATATTCTATTCTATATGTTGCAATCCAAGAACCTCACACCTTTACTCCCGCCCATTTTACACCTAGAGTATACACTATCATTACCTACACTAACTCATGCAATATCATCTGATCTACATTTTCATCGTAAATCAATAAATACTAAAATAACCTTATAACACCGCACTACTGCAAGCCTGCTAAACCTATCTAATCATGAACTTCTCAACCGAGGACTGTTCTACACACTTTACAACTATTAAACCTAACCTACTTCAAACATCATTCCTTTTTACTAATCACCCTGCCCTAAAAGCCCTCCTTACCTAAATCAATTACTTATCTTCAAGCTCTCTTCAAATTCGTCAAACAAACAAATCATCCTCAATATAATAAGCGTAGAGCAACCCTCCATCTCATCTTTCTTCCCTTCAATCTAACACCAAATACTAATACCACCATACTGCCACCTCTAATCTTTCATTAAAACCCCATACCCATAATATCAAATAATGAATAACCCATATGAAGAGCTTAGCACATTCCCTGATCCACTTCCGCTATTAATATTAAAAACAAAATCACTTTACTCCTTTAATCTTACACACCGATTCATACTAATCGTCAACATACTTTTGAATTCCATTCAGATAAGCTTAACCCCAATCTCATAAACAACCATATTTCAATAATCACCTGCGACACTAACTATATACCTAATAATATCCAAACCGTAAAATCAAATATCATAACCTTAAAACATGCATTATAATTCTTCTTCTACCCCATTTTCTCAATCTTTTGTTTCAATGTAAAGATTAATGATTTATACTAATTTATAATCTCTTTACTCATCTTCTAACGCATACTTGTTCTCACAATATCAAGCCCCTCAAGCTTCACTCGATCCGGAACTCTTTCGACTATCCAAACGAGTAATACCTTTACCAGTATTAGGGGATAATCTTCCCTACTAACACTATAAATAACATTAAATTCCCTATACCTAAATAAATACAATCCTTAACAGTTAATATATACCCTTTAATCTCCGCTTTAGTCACCTTAGTATTTTAGGGTACTATGTACTCCTGACCGCCTCTGACGCGGCGTCGCGGCCTTCGATGCACCGACGCTCGCGTCTTGCCTGTGGAACCATATAATCTCAATATCCACCATAATGACCATCCGCTGTCGAGATAACAAATATCCAAAATCCAAACCAATCTCCCATCTCGGCTTTTTGAGTTGCGATTTGTTATTTCAAGAGAGTAATCAAATTTATATAATAGTTCAGATCCTGGCAAATGTCCATGCTCTGCAAAGTTATCTGCTGCTGGAACTAGCTATCGCGCCACATTCATTACTTGGTGCCTGCCCTTACTAATGAGAGCGGGTCTAAAACCTTCCTCCGGTCGAGCATTATACTCATGATGTCATATATTCTTACTTGCTTTATCTCTATTACAAACCTCTATAAGGAGCACATCAACTAATAAAACTCAATCTTCATTACCATAATGCATATGTCATGTACAGGAATTATTTATTATCCAAGTCTAATACCCCACACTCATAGAAGTGGACTATCACATTCATTGATATTCATCAGTTAAACCAGGCACCAATCAAAATATCATTTAAATTTACTCTGAGAATTTCCTTTATTCTCTTAAATATATTAATACATATATATACTATATATATATATATTAAATAATATAATACTATATAATATTATTATATATAAATATTAATATTAATATTTATAATTATATATATATATATTATAATATTATATTAATATTTAATATATATAATATATAATATATTATAATTATAAATATAATTAATAATAAATAGAGACTTTTTCAGCTATTGCATGGGCGGTGGTCCAATAATTGGGCTTTTTATAAAACACTCAAAGAAAGTCGAACCAAAATGTAAAACGGACTAAAGTAATCGGAGAGATGAAAAAATAGCGGAACTTATTCGGTGCCGTTACCATAAAGATAAAGTAACTGAATCTACGTTACTTCAGTTTACTTCACAAAAACTGAGTTTCCCGTTCAGTAATAAACTGAGGAGTAAAGGTATCGTGTGCCCACCCTCGTATATATATATACCCATATATATTGTAGTATGGTAGTATATGTCCTGTGCTCAGTCCGTTAAACGTAGAATATATAATAGATGCTGATATTTAATTATATATATTTTAAAATTTTATGATATTATTAAGTTATCTTATGTGTTATTTTTTGAGAAAATTGTTGCATATCAATCCGCTTTATATTATGTAATAAATAATAATTTTTTCTCATATTATTGTGAGGATATTCATACCATGCCAGTTAAGGCTTTATATATAGTTAAGAAGCCTTATATATTTATAAATCAATATATGTAAGGTTCCTACACAATTTTTCTGGTTATTTTTATTTTTCTTTTTTCTTTTATATCTTATTATTTATTATCTTTTATTGCTCTCTTCATTTTTTTTATGTATCTTATTATTTTGTTACTTTTTTCTATTTTATTATGAGTATAGTACTAACATATATATTATACTCTATAGAGTTTACTAGACAAAAAAGGGCCAAGTTATATATTTATTGTTTATTATTTTTTTATTAACTAATATCTAAGTTATTGTTGTGGAGCGAGCGAGTTCGGCCCAACATATGCGTACATAGTCTTCAGTCGTGCGCACTTATGGATTAAAATGGTAAAAACTATATGTTCCAGCGATATATTTATTTTCAATCTTTAATATGGTTTTTATACTAATTTTAGAGACCTTGGGCCACAACAGTTATATCCCTTTATAAGAGAGAGGGCATATTTAAAATTATGGTCTGTTATATTTAAATGCGAAAATAGTCGAGGCGCACGTGAAATGTAGAATGCTACAGTAATGCTGCCTGGCAGTATTTTCAATGTGCAAAGATTTCTAAAAATTCATATTCTTACATACAGTGGAACGGTCTACGTTAACGGTGTACTTTTTCTCGGTTGTAAAGTTACATTATTCACATAATATTTACACCATAAGCTATTTAGAAAGTGATTTTACAATTAGCAGAGTCTTATTGTCAGAGAGAAGTAGTAAAGTAATTTTGAGCGTCGTTTTGATTTTCTTATAATGGTGATATTGTGAAGAATTTTTTAAGGTAAAACTGTATTAATATTGCATCAAGTAAATGGAGAAGTACCTGTTTATTTATTTCGATTTAGTAACCTTCAACTCGCTATACTTAATTCGATCATCTACATGTCTGCTTTTGGAATATCGGATACACGAGTAAGCTATTTTAGAAATGATATTAACTGTAGGGAGACGATTATAAATTAATAGATGGAAAAGTATATTTATTTTCAATAAGAAATCTTTCTCAATTTTATTTTTTATTGTATCTATATGAATATAGAAGAAAGTCTAAAAATACTCTCTTTCTCTCTCACAAAAATCTATCAACTATCACGAATGGTTAAACAATACATAGTTTAAACGAGTCTAATGGGAGTGAATCTCCAAGATTAGAATAATATAAAATTTATATTTATATTAAAATTAGATTATTGAAAGGAATGCAACAAATGAATTTGTAAGTTATATAACCATTAGGGACTTTGTATCACTAATATAATGTAATATTCATTAGGAAAATTTCCTTACTTGTCTAGAAGTCATTTTAAGTAAATGTAAAATTATAGATAGAAATATATAATCATTAATTATTATTGATTTAATAATATAGATCCTTCGTTTTAATATATAATTTTTACTTATTATTCAGTTATTAATACATTCATTAGTATATATATATAATATAGAGTATATATAAAGTAAACTAAAAGCTACTTCAAAAGCGTTATTTTATATATATATAACAGAGAAATATAGTAAACAAATTTTAAAATTAATACCAATAGTATAATGAAAATAATAGTAATATAATTAAACCAATATGTAAAGTATAATTTTATATTGTAATAAAAATAATTTAAATACATATAAATAAATATAAAAAAAATTATATACATTTAATATATATTTAGGTAATCAAAATTATTTAAAAATATAGAGAGGAAGAAAGAGAAGAAGAATTAGAAAGAAAAGAGAGATGAAGAAAGTAAGAGAGAGAGTAGAAAGGGAGTAAGGGCAGAGTAGAGAGAGAGATAGATATGAAGAGAGATGTAGTAGAGTTAGAGAGAGAGAGGAGAGTAATATATAGTAAGAGAAGAGATATGAGAGTTAGAGTAAAGAAGAGAGAACGTAGTAATTAAGAGATGTAATTTAACATAATTCTAATATTATTGAGATAAGTACCAAAATTTTACATATATATTGTTAATATAAAATTATAATAATGATACAATATTAATAGGTCCGATATAACCGCTTTTGGAAAAGTGACTTTTTTTTTTCTTCCAGGGGTCTTGACTTTATACTATTATTATATTTTTCTAATATTTATCTATAGTTTTTATATATCACCACGAGCAAAGCCCGGGAATTTTAGTAATGAGTTTCATTTTACCAAATGTTACTTTCGCACCGTCAAATGAAGCTTCTCTTTATATATTATGTTATCACTTTCAGAACATGACTCATCAAGAAATGTATTTTAACGTTATGATTTAATTTACTCAGTTTATTATATTTTATATATATAATCTTATATTATATTAAACTTATATATTATTATATTTGAGCCCATTATAATATAATTTATTATTATTTTGTCTATTTTTATAGTATTCTATATTCAAAATTAATCTCTCTTCATCACTTATATATATAATATAATATATTATATATTATATATTATAATATTTATAATATAAATATATAATATATTATAATATTATAATTAATATAACTTTAACAAGGTATCATATAGGTATGATAATATATATATATTTATAATATAGGATATATATAATAATATTATATATTAAAATAGGGTATATATACTCATATATAAATACTTATTTAGGTATTATATTTTATAGGTATATAATTATATAATATAATATATAGTATTATATATATTATATATATTTATAATATAATATATATTATATAATATATTAATATATATATTATAATATTATAATATTAATCAATAAATATAAATTATATATAACTTAAGTATACTTTAAATTATATAATTAAATATATAATATATATATTATATTTATATAATATATATATATGATATATTAATTATATAAATAACTATATATATTAATATATTAACTATATATATTAATATTATATATGTATTAATATATATTAATGTTATTTTATTTTATATCGTATTTTAGTATTAATTATATATATATATATATACTCATTATATATAATAATCTTATCACTAGGGTATTTTAGTCAAAGTATATATAATAGTGTAAATTAAAACTATTCTCATTGTACATTTAATTAAAAACTACATGTGACTCTCTCCATCATTCTCACTAGATATGAGGCCCTGAGATTGATCACGCATGCGATTCCATATCGGATAACCATCTTCTGAAATTAGACACCTACTATAAAGGAATTATGATTTACTGAGTGAATGCACAGGTTCAATATAATCCACTCAGTGAGCATGAATCGCGTATTAACGCGAGAAAGGGGCTTGTCCAAGTGAGCGCATTTGTCAACCAATCCCGAAAAAACGTGGCAGCTCTGATCTTATATCCCTCTTATTGTCTGGTAAGCTCTCCTTGTATTCTATAATCTAGGATTTTGAAAACTCTCTTACGTCTCATTTCGCGACTTGGACCTCAATTTGTTACTAAGGAGAGTACATGCATTAATTCCACTTCCGGCATCATTTGTTACTTCGAAGGGTATCGATTTCAAGTATATGATATGGCTTTCTCACGTAAGGCTCGAAAGTGTGTCATAATCTGGTATGACATTATATCACATATCATATCATAAATCTTAAACCTTGAGATAGTTATAATATCGGATTCTTGTCTGCAGCTTAATTTAGGATAGACTATGGGTTATTAGAGGTCTTGGGGTGTAGATCGGCGACTCTCACACGATATATATTAAAAGGCTGATTGATTCAGAAAGATTATATGACATGCGTTAACGCTATCTCTTATTTACTCAATAAAAGGTACTACCCTTATATATATTTTGTTTAGGTTTACCTACTATAAAACACCTTACACTTTACCTAATTGTCACTTATAATACTTAGAATGCTACTAAGTATTTTCCTCTTCATGTCGCTCTCATATATCAGCATATACACAGTTATGCTAGGAGCTATTGAAACTATTATCTTACTGATACCCTCTACTATTAACCTATTAGTTTAATATTATGTGAGTTAAGTTTTATAACCTTACAAAGTAGTTTCATGTATTTTATTACTCCACTTTAATATTTACACTTAAATACTATATTATTTACACACAAGTTACTTAATAATACTAATAGATCTTATCTCTTAAACCAGTATATAACTGTTAATTCATTAATCAGACTGTTCACATCTATAAGCCGGATAGGATCAATCAATTACTTACTACTCAATCTTTATCACACTACATTTATTCAAATGCGGATTACTTACTCTCTTTTATGACCAATCTTAGAAGTTGTCCTCTCGTCTTAGGTAACTTATATCTGGATTCACTATAATTTACATTATTATGATAGCCGGAGACTACTATGGATGTAGGATATTATATATTCAACGGTGAGTTCCGACCACTTAACTTTGGTGAAAAAATTCTATAATACTTTACTATTAAAATCATTGTAAACAATTACTACTATTATTACTATTACTATCACCTCTTACTACAAAAATCACCTATCCTACATTTATCAGCTATTTTTTATCTAGAACGGTTTATCTCAACGTTACTCACTAACTGTTGACTAAAAAACATATAAACATTCTTGGTTTGAAAATAAAACAAAAATTTACTATCGGATAAATACCTATCTAATAATCACATATATATATTAATATATTTAAATATATTAATCTTAAAAGTTTCTTTAGCTATAACAATTCATATGGTATATTATTTTACTCTTAACTAGTCCTTATTTATCCAACCACTTATTCATCTAAATCAAATTATTTTCTACCTCCAGTAATATTTTATTTTGCATTCTATGAATAATTATTATATATAAAAAATAAGGAAAATAACTGGTTCTTGTGGCTTTAGGTCTCTGGCAGTGGGAACTGTGGTGTGCAATGGATATATCATGGGTTAAGTTGTGCTGTGAGATACTAATTCGGGGACCTTTTATGATGTGTTTTTCTTCTTGCACAGGACTCTCATTGGAGCTATTGATTTTCTATCCATACAATCATTATTATAAATTAGAATATTATTTTATATTATTATATATATATAAATATAACTCCAAATTAAAAAGGAAATAACAATAATTTATATATTTACGAGCTACATTTATAGTTTGCAAGATTATAAAATCTGTAATAGTTACTTCGCATTATAAGATAGGCATAGAATTAAATATTATATATAATATATATATAGGGTACTTACTGTTCTGTCCTCTAAATACA
>JABUQX010124955.1:15000-23594 GCA_015478945.1 Trachelipus rathkii
CCTTCAGCACATGAGCACAACTAACCCATGTACGTGGCTACGACAGGTACATGGGCTAGCTAGCAGAGGGGGTAGGTTCAGCTACTTTCATGTATGTCGCTACGTCACGTACATGGGTTAGCTAGCAGAGGGGGGGTAAGGTGAAACGTACATGAGCACTTGTGATGACGTCATAGGCTAGAACAAAGGGGGGTAGGGTGAAAAACTCTCATGAAAGTACATGAACACATGGTTAGACATAAATACACTCACACACGTACTCGGCGAATGTACATGAATATACACGATACCCAGGGGTAGTGCCCTTGTTGGGTAAAACGCCAGAATATGAAAAGTACCCAGGAAGGTAGCTGGTATCGGCTAGGTGCTAGAAAGTGCCTCAGGAAAAAGCGTGGGGGTGCTGGAAGCTCGTTCTAGCTTGCCTTCACTTCTGTTACTATAACACCTGACCAGTTAGCTATTCTTATTCGCCATGTTCAAATAAATGAAAATACAGAAACAGGAATTCAAATTCATGAATCTTTCATTGAATTCTTTAATATCGAGGATCAAAAATCTGAAACTTTACAAAATGTTGTGTTAAAATTTTTCAAAGATAATGAACTTGATATTTCTAAATTGCGGGGACAGGCTTACGATGGAGCAGCAAATATGAAAGGCTCTGCTCTGCCCGTGAGCGGTGGTGTTATCTGTATAAATAAAACTGCATTATATATTCACTGTTGCTCTCATAATTTAAATTTAGTTCTTAACGATGCAGTGTCTAATGTAACAGAAGTAAGAATTTTTTTGGAATTTGTAGAAAATGTATACCATTTCTTTGCTAACAGTATTAAAAGGTGGGTTTTATTAATTTCTAAGACCGAAAGTAAAAAACATACGCTAAAGAGATTAAACCCAACTCGCTGGTCCTCCAGAAATGATGCTTTATTTGCCCTAAAATTCAATTTTGTAGATATAATTCGGGCCCTAACAGAAATAATACCTACTTCGAATAATGAAAGTGAAAAAACGATGCTGTAAATTTAAAAAAGAAAATGGAATGGTTTGAAATGGTAGTCCATATTATTATGCAAACTGAACTATTGACATCAATTAATCCTGTTTCTAAATTATTGCAGACTAAATATTTTGATTTGCAAAAAGCATGTTATATTACATTCAGCGTGTGATAATGAAGTAGCTTTTAGAAATAATTTTTTAAGTTGCAAAACTAGTTCTGAAAATTTGGCAACAGAGTGGAATATAAGAGTCTAAATGTTGCAAATCACACTGATACGAAATTACAAGGCATTTGATGAACTTTGGCGATTACAATAGATTGCGCAAATTCAGAAGACATTTTCAGAAATTAATGTTTTTATGGCCACTTTTAGACATAATTAATTGCTGCAATTAAAAGAAAGATTTTTAAAGTTTTCACGACATAATAAATTCATTTTGGTGAATTTTTCCATACAATTTAAGACAATTATCTGAAAATCAACTAATTGATCTGTGTCAGCCCTTACTCGAAAAATTTACCGACGACTTAACCGCCGATTTAAAACCACAGCTATAGTATTTTAAACAAACTTTTAAAAGTCAATTAGAAAATATTAATAGTGTTTTTGAATTAACTGAATTAATCGTTACCGAATATTCTGTACTTAGTACAACATTTAGTGAAATTTACACTGTTCTTTTTTTATTTTTAACATTTCCAGTATCTACAGCTAGCGCAGAAAGAACTTTCTTAAAACTAAAATTAATAAAAACATACCTAAGAAACTCTTTGGGGAAGAAACGTTTGTCAAATTTAGCGATTTTGAGCATTGAAAATGAAAGGGCCTGCAAATTAAATTTAATGAATATCAAAGTTTTGGTATCTATGAAAGCTAGAAAAGGGAATTTTAATTTGTGAATTATTATTTTTTTGTGATTTTTTTTAGTTTGTAAATAAAAGCCTTTGTTTGTTTTGTTAATAATTCTATTAATTACTGTATATTATTGTTTACATAAAGAAATAATAAAATATTTTAAAACCTTTATATGATATTATTATTACCTCCACTCTGTGTTCTATTTTCTAATTCTCTATTAAATTTCTTATCTAAATGTTTCAATACATTAATTATAATATTTTATGTTCAAGCAAGTTCAAGAAACAAAAACAGGCCCCTTTAGGTCGTGGGCCCGTGTGCGCCGCACCCCTTGCCCCCCGGTTGCTACAACCATGTATATATATGATATATATATATATAATATATATTATATATTATATATATATATTTAGTATATAGATATATATATTATAGTATATTGTATATATACTATATATATATATATATATATATTATAATATATAGGTGTGTTGTGTGTGTATGTGTGTTGTGTGTGTCTGTGTCTGTGTCTGTGTCTGTGTCCTGTCGTGTGGCGATGTGTGTGTATTATTGAAGTTTATAAATCGAAATGTTTAAAATATTATTTTTTGTATGTTGGGGCGTTCGTTTGCCTAGAACGCATTTATAGTTTCAAAATTATTGTCTGAGAATCTAATTCTCTTTATCACATCAAACTGATTCTAGCTGATAGGAAATAATTTAAAAATGGATGTGATTGTCTACAGTCACTGTTACATGGAGTACAAGTCTATAGGGCAGTTGACTGAGTCTACACGACTCTGACGATTCAACGGCATATATATATATAATATATATAATATATATATATAATATATATATTATATATATATATATATATATATATATATATATATATATAATACTATATATAATATATATAAATTTAGTCTAATATATATAATATATATATATATATATTATATATATATCTTACTCTTGCCCACCTGGGCCCATCTTAAAAATATAATATATGTATATATATAATATATATTAATTATATATATACTAATATATATATACTATATATATAATATATATAATATACTTATATATATATATACTATATATATTTTATATATATATATAGTATATATATATATATATATATATATAAATACAATATATATTATAGTATATTATATATATTATATATATATATATTATATATAGTATATTATATATATATAATAGTATATAATAATACGTTATATATATATATATATATATTATATATTATATATATATCATATATATATATTATAATACATATATTAGGTATAATCATGTTCATGTCATGTCATTTCTCACCACAAACGCTCATCACGGATCGGAAAGGTAACCTCAATCCGCGAGATGCTGGAAATTGATTCAGGGAAAGTTATTTGCATGGTTTCTGACATTTAGTAAAGTTGCAAAGGATATTGGGTCAGAGACAAGGCCTCTGCTTCAGAGCAACGCAGTCGGTAGTGCTTGTCACCACAGACGTGGGTTCGCATTCTAAAATACGCAGGCCTTTCCAATGGCGAGAAGCATGCAGAAAAGTGATTGAAAAATGAATGTATCGTTGTATGTGTTGGCTATGTTTGAAGTGATAGTGTGTGTATTGAGATTAGTGTAGATAACACTGTACGTAAACTGCAATAATGTATATATTACAGAAAAAATCTCCCCCCTTAACTTTTGGACGACAACTTTTTTTTTTTATTGTTCCCGTTGTTCACGGAGTAAGCCCCTGAAAAACGGAGGAAATTTCCCGGGAAACGGCGCCATTAACCCCTTGAAGAGAGAATCCGCGTTCTTAAGGCGAGCCAAAAAGCTCGCCTTAACCAACCACTGAGTAAACGTGAATCTTATATATAGATATTATTATATATATATATATATATATATATATTATATATACTTATATACTATATATAGTATATATATTTTATATATATGATATATATATATGATAGTAGTCTATAGTGATTAGGTAGTATTAGTATATATAGTATTATAGTAGTTATATATTATATAATATATTTAAATTATTATATATATATATATTTACATTATATATATATAATATATGATAGTATATATATAGTAATATATATATAACTATATACTAGTATATATAGTAGTATATATATAATATATATTATATAGCTATATATAGTATATAATATATTATATTATATATGATGTGAGAAATTTCCATTTTCACATACAAAAATGCCGCCTATTATATTTTAAAATTATAATTTATTGCCCACCGATAGAGGGCCAGAGATTTGAAATTGTAAACGTGTAGGAGGGCTTCCTCAAGGCCTTATTTGAGGGAGTCCGCTGAGATCTGGCGTGGCGAGAGGATGGCATCAAGGGCATGCTTTCTGCATTTAATTCAAGCCTATTGAATAAGCTATTATTATAATAATTAAGCTGAATTCGCTATTTTGTTATAAAATTATCATGTGTAATTGCCTCCAATGTAAAGCAAACCTGATTTTAAACCAATGCAGGCAGCATAAAATTACAAAATGGCCAATGCTAATGCGTTTGTCATTTAACCGGCCGAGTGTGCGATCATTGAATATGGGGCTCTATTACTGTGTTATCAATGAAATACCAGTTACGCATTATAGAAATTACATTGAAATTGTTTAATATCATCTGTCATATATTATTTCACGTGCAACAATTAATAAACTTCAAAAGGCAGAAAAAACCTTTTCACCTCCCTCATTTATTCAATTATTATCTAATTTGCTGGTTGGCAAACATTGCCAGTGGGCAACATTTGGTGAAAGCCCAGAGTTGACATGGGCAACACCTTGCAAACCTTGCAACATTGATTGCAATCTGCAATAAATATAGTACCTTCCTGAACGGGCCTAAAAATTTTCTATTAAAAACAGTGACAAAAAATAGTGACAGTGATAGTTTCCAAATGATACAGCAAGTGTTTATTAAAAATTTGAAAAAAAAAGAAGTTAAAATCATTGTAAATATAATCTATAAAGAGCAATTCTTTGCGGAAGATCCAAAAAAAAAAATTAATTTAACAAAAATAATAATTGTGGAATTGAGAAAAGTCAGCAAATAAAAAAAAAAAAAAAAAAAAAAAATGAAAATGAAACGATATATTTGTAACAGGAATTATTTCTGTTCCAACCCAACAAACGAAAGCATTAGTCGCTAAATACTGTAAGCCTAAAGCATTTTGAAAAAAAAAAAAAAAAAAAAAATCAAGACAAACGTTCGCTCTGTGGCTAATAAAGAATTATGGTGAGGAACTCGAACCAGCAGAGACCTCGCGTTATAACATCGCAAAAGGCTGCAGTCTCCCAAAGAAAAGAGGGAATGAAAAAGTACCTTCTCCCAAACAGTTACAATCCCCCATTGCTTGTTCAAATCTCCATGAGCGAAAAACAGTCTATTTCTTTAAAAGTGGATACCGAAAAAAACTCCCCAATCATACCCCGCGGGAGGGAAAGTCAACTACAAACTATTCATTCTCCCCCCACAAATGGAGGTAAGGCCTTCTTACGCGCACGCAACGAAATTCCTTCCAACTGCCAACCATTGAAAAAGGGAGATACTTTTCGAAATCCTCGAGAAACTAAATAAAACACAAGAAAATTGTAACTAGTAAGACTGTGAATAATAATAAAATTTAATAATAAGAATTAATAATAATAAAAATAGTAATAGAATTTAAAAATAAAAATTATAATAATAATAATAATAAGAATAAAAATAATAATAATAATAGTAAGAAAAAAAATAAGAAATAATAATAATAAAAATATAATAATAAGAATATAATAATAATAATAATAATAATAATAATAATAATAATAATAATAATAATAATAATAATAATAATAATAATAATAATAATGATAATAATAATAATAATAATAATAATAATAATAATAATAATAATAATAATAACAAGAAGAAGAAGAATAAGAAGTTCTACTAAAGGGCTGCAAAAAATTCAAGGGTTTGAAATTCGACCATGACCATAGTTTACAAATATATATTATATATATAAATAATGTGTCGTAGATAATAAATAAATTTTAATAATGCAAACCATTCTATAATATGAATCAAAGCGAAATTGTAAGTGAATAAAAATAAATGAAATTACCAATGTATTCAAGTGTAATATTTATTATAGAATAGTAATGCTATAACACAGGTAATTAATTCTGATAAATACATAAAGGTTTTCTATATATTTCATGATAATTATTTGAGTTATTAAATAAGCGTAGAGTAGAGCGAGAGGTAGCCTGCTTCTTATCAGCCGAAGCTTTCGAGTATGAACGTAATTTTGCACCTCCACGAGAGGTTGCCGTCAAAAGTTCTACCGAATAGCTGAGGATGAATTGGAAGGCAAAAACTTTTCCTTCGCCAAACGTAAAAATTTATGATTATAATTATATTTCAAAGTGATAAAATAGTATAGGTTTAATTAAAACAATGTCAAAGGCTAGGAGCTCAAACGAGACAACGCCTGAAAGATAGACCAGCACGCGCCTGTGCCGAGGTAAACTCGAAGGTCAAAAATTGTACAAATGCAAATTTTAAAGAATAGTACATTGTACGGTCCTTGTAAAATTATTACTTTAAATATAATTCTGATTATGAATTTTGCATGTGCTTCTCAAATTTCCTCTCTCTTAGTAGCCCCTTGTATTCTATCCTAATTATTAAATAATATTATAACATTTTTGAAAGAATATACCGTAAAAATCGGTCATACTAAATAACGAAGTTAAGTGTATTTTAAAGTTACCCTAAAAATTGGAGCTACAAAGATGAAAATAAAAGCCGATAGAAAACGGAAAAATTTTGGGCGAGTCGTCTTCATTCACGTACTCAAGGCCACAACAAACAGCGGACAGCTGACAACCATCGCCTTCGTGTAATAAACATTCCTTGGTACAAGCCCTTTAAAATGAAAAAAAAAGAGAGAAGAAGAGACAAAAAAGCTGCATTTAACATTAAAGAAAATGAACCGCTAATGGCGAGAATTACATAATGCATATAGAAGGAAGCTATTCCTTATTTTCTAGATAAGAATGTTTTAATTGAATGTATATATTGCATCTGAATTGTCTGCCGAAGAGCAAGACCTACCTAGAAAAATTGTACGTTTATTGAGAATTTGTTTTATTTAGAGAAGAAAGCGAATGAAAATACAAACGGTCGAACTTAGTTGAATAAGGCAGAAGACATTATAGTATATTAGTAATCGGCTGAAAATTACATGACGGGGGTAAAATTAAATTTTACTAAAGTAGTCATTAATGGCGTTCTAATATGTAAACTTTATTCTTCTCCTTTTTGGCTATTGTAGTATCTGTCTTGTCTATTCTATTCTATAGAGAATTATAATTTAAAATTAATAGTTTATTAAGAGTTCCCTAAAATTTTGTGGTTGGTTGAATGGGATTAAATATTCTAACTCATTTTATGTATCTTAAATGCAATTTGTTTGATAGCCACGGCCGGGGTAGCATTTGATGTGAGAAATTTCCATTTTCACATACAAACAATGCCGCCTATTATATTTTAAAATTGTTTTATATTGTACTAACCAATAGGGAGGCGAGATTTGAAATGAAAGCGTCTGAGCAGGCAGCATGAATGCCTTACTCAGGATCAGTCCATAACGCTACAGTATGGCGGAAGGTGCCTCGCTGCATCTCTCCCATAGATTCAACTTATCGAATCCATTATTATAATAATTATTTGTGAAAGCCTAGTGTTATATCAATTATTATTTAATTGCCCAAGCAAACAAGCTATTTTATACCAAATTAGACAGCATAAAAATAAAAAATGCTCAGTGACTAAACATTGTCAATTTAACCGGCCGAGTGCTGCGATCATTAATATGGGCTCTAATTACTGTGTTATCAAATGAAATATCCATTACCATTATTGAATTTACATTGAAATTTGATTATATCATTTGTCATATTATTATTTCACGTGCACAATTAATAAACTTCAAAAGCAGAAAAAACCTTTTCACTCCGGCGCTCATTTTATTTAATTGCTTATCTAATCTGTGCTGGTTGGCTAACATTATTGGCCGAGTGCATATATATATATAGTAATAATATATCTATATATATATATATATAGTATATATATATATATATATATTATTATTGATATATTATATATATTATATATAAGTATATTATATATCAGGGGCGTATATATAGCGGTAGGCCAGGGTAGGTAGCGTAGCTCCTACCCAATATTTTTTGAGTCTTTTTAATAGAGTAAATTAGAATAAATTATATGGTAAAGTTAACTAAATGTTATTAAAAATTTTATATGAATAGTGTAAAAAAAGGACTGATTTATAAAATATTAAAGAAAATTCAATCTACTTTAGGTAATAACAATTAAGTGTATAATTAATTCATTTGGATCTTTCCTTCGCTACCACTTGTTCTCTTAAAGAGTAAGAACTGCAAACCCATGGGGCGTCCGTGATTATCATATTTCATATAGATAATTAGGAAAAAGCCAAGCGTCATACCTTGCTGTTTCGAGCGAAAAAATAAGCAAATGTCGCGAGTACGAAACTTTCGTTCACCGTACGAATATATTTGAAATTTTTTTGTTGTAATCTCTCTCTCTCTCTCTCTCTCTGCTCTCCTCTCTCTCTCTCTC
>JABUQX010124956.1:2500-10686 GCA_015478945.1 Trachelipus rathkii
ATACCACATTCACACCAACTATATTAATACCTATAAAAATAACTATACCTTCTAAATTACTGATGTGTTTGGATTTCAGAAATGGCTGAGATTAGGGTGGATGGCTTAGATATTACTTAAGTTGTAGGACTGTTGCTTTATTAATAAAGTTGCTTGAAGATTGGTGGCTCTATTATATAGCTGAAAATTTCCTTTTTGATTCTTCTGGATGAATTTTTAGCTTTTGTAGAGCTTCTTTGTAGTTCTTAAGTTTTTTCTATAGCTTCCTTATTAATTACAAAATGATTTTTGGCTTTTAGGATTCAGCTTGAAGTATTAGTCAATTGCTAGTAATTTCACCTCAATATTTTCTTCTTTGTGAAATTAATAAGCTCTTGATTGAATAGATGGTACTAAGTGTTTCTTCAAATGGTTTCCTAATGTTGATTGAAGTTCAATTCTGTACTTTGCTTTTATTTTCTCAATTTACTTTGGCAAAGTTGGCAGTTTTGTTGCTTCAGTAGCTTGTTTGAGTTGCTGCAATAGCTTATATTTGCTTGCAGTATCTTCATATATACTATTTTTACTTAATATTTGGCTTTCTTTTCCTTTATTCTATTTGCAAGCCCTTATGTCGCCGCACCCCGTATTCTGATTTCCTCAGCAGTTTTCTTTGTCTTGCAATCATTTTTTGCTTTTCTACTCTTGTAATATTTTGGTAATATTTTGTAACCATAGTTGATGTTCACGTAGTAATGAATTTTCTTTAATCCTTATTTTCCTTTTTATTATTTTTTATATTTTAATGGAAAATATAACATATTCCCCCTTTTGCTAAGAATATTAAGTTTTCTTGCTATTCTTAGTTTCCTTATTTTATAATTCTGTTGTCTTCTTGTTATAATCCTGCACTTTCTCTAAGCAAGATTAATTTTGTTATTGGTCTTTTCAAAACTGTTGTATTTAAAGTATTCTTGTCTTTATTTATTTTCACATCTACTATTCTCACTCTGTTTGAGTCATCTTTATAAACTTTTACTATTTTTCCTAAATTCCACATATTTCTTGGTTTGAAGTCATCTATTAAAAGAACTAAATCTCCTACTTGGTGTGATTCCTTTTCTGCTAACCATTTACTTCTTTTTTGCATTAAAGGGACATATTCTTTGATCCATCTTTTCCAAAATAAATCAGCAAGATACTGAACTTGTTTCCATCTTTTATATAAGTAACAATCTTTGTCTTGGAAAAATCCTGGAGGAAAAGTTATATTGAGTTTAAGGGTTAGTAGATGATTTGGTGTCAAAGCTTCTAAGTTTTCTAAATCATTGGAAACTTCTGTTATTGGTCTGTTATTTATAATGAATTCTATCTCACAGAACAAAGTGTTCAAGTTATCATCTGTCAACCTTATTGGCTGTTCTAAGAGTGAAGCTTGTAATATATTTCTTACAGTTCTAATTTGTCTCTCAAAATGACCTCCTTTATGAGAACTATGAGGGGGTTGGAATAACCACTGTATTTCTTTTTGCTCTTTTGCTCAAAGAATTTATTTACTTGCTTATTATTCCAATTTTTAGCTTGTCCCTTCAATTCTTTGTTAGCTTTAACAAAGTTCAATCCATTATCTGATCGGATCAATTTCACATTGCCTCTGCGGCTGATAAATCTTCTTAGAGCATTGATAAAAGCATCAGTATCTAATGAATATAGCATTTCTAAATGTATTGCTCTACTACTTAAACATGAGAATATTAATCCATATCTTTTTTCTCTTACTTTCCCTCTTCCCCTTACTACAAGAAAAGGACCAAAGGCATCAATTCCAATGCTCGTAAATGGTGGTATATCACATTCTAATCTATCTTTGGGCAAATCTCCCATCAACTTGCTGAGTTGGCCTTAGTATGGAGCTTTCTTAACAAATTATGCAATCTTTTTAAGATCTTCTATACTTCTGCTTGCCTCCAATCATATAGTACTTTTCTCTTATAGCATTTAAAACTGTTTGTTTTCCTAAATGTCCATTAATTCTATGGTAATGTCTCATTATTAGCACTGTAACATGATTATTTGGCAAGATGATAGGATGTTTAAAATCAAATGATACATCATTCAAATTTTTATTCCTCCCACCTACCCTTAATATTCCATTATCATCCATATTGAAAAGTGTCTTTCCAAATTTGCTTGTCGTGCTCAGGATTCTATCTTTTCTTATTTCTATTGAGAGTCATGAAAATTCCTTTATTTTTGTAAGCATATTTTGTAAATAGCCTTTTCTGCATCTTTTAATTCTGTGATTGTCATTGCACCTTTATTCCAGGTTTTCTTATGCAAATTTTCTTTAACTCTTAAAATCCATGCTACTTTTATTTTTAATTTTATAAAATCTGACACAGAATGTATGAGCTTGTCTGTTGAACTTTCTTGTAGTTGTATGACCATTACAGTTTTTTTTATAATTTCATCATTTTCATCATCTAATTTATGTTCTTCATTTTGCTCAGGCCAATGAGCTTTGTCTTTGCACAAAAATTCTGGACCAGTGCTCCATAGTTTACTATTCAAAAACTCATTAACAGATATACCTTTACTTGCTATATCTGCTATATTTAGCTTACCTGGTACATAATTCCATTGGCTTATATTTGTTTGTGATCTGATATAGTTAACTCTATTGTGTACAAATCTTTTGAATCTTTTTGATTCATTTTTAATATATTGTAATACAATTTCACTATCTATCCAAAAATACTCTGTTTATTTTCATATCTAATTCATTTTTTTAAAATTTGGTGTATGTTAACTGCTAATTTTGCTGCACTCAATTCTATTCTAGGGATAGTTAACATCAAATTTTTATTTAATGGTATCAATCTTGTTTTAGATAATACCAATGAACAATATATTTCATCATTCTCTCCAATGAATCTTATATATGCTACTGCAGCATATGCAATTTGTGAACCATCTGAAAAATAAGTAGTTCTACACTTTTAATACTTTAGACAATTTGATTATTGGCCTAGGAACTTGAAATCATTAGGCTTATTAAACATCACTTAGGCCAATTTTGTAACTTTTTTTTTATATCTGATGGGATTTCATCATCCCAATTAACTTTTTTTATCGCCATAAATTTTAAAAAATCTTTTAAGGACTAGTATTACTGGGCTAATAAATCCCAGTGGATTCATATATGGAAAAAATGTAACTGAGTAATACTTCTTTTTGTCAAATTCTTTAATTTTGTATATTCAACTCTAGCTTTCAATTAAATCTATTCTGGGTCCCAACTTAAGCCTAATACTTTTGTGAAGGTAAATTTAATCTAAGGATAAGTTTACAATTTCTTTAAAATTCTTTGCTTAAGTCTTGTTTTATCAATATTTTTAAAATTTCTTTTGATTACTTGCTACTTGATGCAGATTAAACCAACAAATTTTTTATAAAATTTTCTTTTACTTCTTTATAACTGCTATGCCCATTTCTGATTTCACAGACTATAAACAATCATCAACATAAAATTTCTAAGTATGGTATCTTTGGCTAGATTACTGAATTTTTCTGCTTCAATTACATTTGTAGTTTGTTTCAAGACATAATTTGCAATTGAAGGTGAGCTCACACTTCCAAATATGTGAACTTTAACTCTATATTCTTCTGGAGTTTTATTTAAATTACCATCTGGGAACCATAAGAAGCGCTGATAATCTTTATCTTTGTCAAGTACCTGTATTTGATAAAACATCTTCTCTATATCTGCTATGAAAGCATATTTCTCTTTTCTGAACCTTAAAAGGATGCCTTGTAGATTGGAAATATAGTCTGGGCCTGTGAGTAAACTATTATTTAAAGAAAATCCATTGTTAATGGTAAAGCTGCATTGGAATACTACTACTCAATTTTTTTTCTTTTTGTGGATGAATTACGCTATGATGTGTTAGATAGAATCTTTCATTGTTTAATATTTCATGTTTCTCAATCTTTTCTGCAAAATTTAGTTTTAACATTTCATCTATGTTATCACTATACTGTACAAAATATTCTTTATCTATCAAAAAATTTCTTTTTAAGGAGTACAGTCTTGCTAAAGATTGATTTTTGTTATTAGGAAAATGCTGATTTTCTTTTTTAATGGTAAACCAACTTGAAATTTACCTGTAATTGTTCTTTGTAATGTATTTTCAACCTTATTTTTTCCACTTTAAATCTTCTACACTTTCACAAACTTGTTCAGGATTCTTTTCAGAAAACTCTCTTAAGCAATATTTTTCAAACAAATTATCATCTTCTTGTATTTGTGTTTTATGACATCTTAAACTCATGAATGCTGGGATACCATCTGGTATCGAACCTTGTAAAGCCCATCCAAATGAATATTTAACTGCAAAGGGATAGTTATAATGACCTTCTACTACTTCTATGGGTTTTAACAATTTACTCTGGCTCATCCCTATTAACAATCCAATTTTTGATTTTATAAAGTTGAAGGGCACATGACTCAAATATTCTAATCCATTTATATCTTTGATAGATGGACTCTCTTCTATTTTAAAGGGCCAATTTTCCTTGCAGTACACATTATTTATGGTTTCAGATTTCCCCTCATTTCAATACATAAATTTCTAGATTGTTTAGTATGTATGTTTTTATTTTATGTTGTCCATACATAGTTGTTATATCTATATCTTCATGAGGTTTCACATATGATATACCTAATTCTGTGGCTATATTTAAATCCATAAAGCATGCTGAAGAATATGTATCTAAACCCATGTATGTCTTAATCACTTTATCTTTACCTTTAAGCTTGATTTTAACTGGCACAGCAGGATAAAATAGCTTTCTATTACTTACTTTTGTTGAAAGTTTTTTTGCTCATTAAACTTCCTGATTCTTTTGAACTCTAACTTCTATATCTTTATTGTTCTAAAATTCACAGTGGAGTGCTGTTGGTGAGGGTTGAGCCATCTGCTCTTTCTTTGTTGAACTGGCACTATCTTTTTCTCTATGTAGAAATGTTAGATGTTGCTTATTACATCTTTCCCATTTTTCTGGCCTTTTACAATTACTACTAAAGTGATTTGATCTGAGGCACTTAAAGCATAATTTATTGTCTTTTATGAACTTTGTTATTTCATCTTGGCTTTGTTTTTCTAGAATTTTGCATTTAATTATACTATGATTATCCTTTTTGCAAAAATTACAAAACTGCGATTTATTATTATTGCTACTACTATTACTACCATTATTTTTATTATCATTATTATTATTCTATTTATTATTATTATTATTATTATTATTATTATTTTAATTAATTATTATTATTATTATTATTATTATTATTATTATTATTATTATTATTATTATTAAAATTTTTATTGTTATTTCTATGGTCATCATTATTTTCTTATGTATAAAGTAACTTACTTTTTTCACCTTGTAATTTTGTTTGTTTTGGTTTGGTAAAAGTGCCAAGCTCTCAAAATAGTGGTGTATTCATGATCCTTGCTTCTTTTTTAACAAATTTGTGAATGTACTAAAATTTACCTTTTTTTTTCTTCATACATATTATCTACTTTATTTCTCCACTTATCACGCTGTTTGTAGGGAAGTTTTTTAACTATTCTATAAATAGCACCAGTAGAATTCAATTCATTCAAAGGTGAAACATTTTCCATTGCATTATTAATAGCGTCTAAAAACAAAGAAAAATCTACCATAGCTTCACCATCTTCATTCTTAATTTCATTCCAATCCTCTAACTTTTTCAGGTATGTATTAGCAATAACTTGTTCATTTCCATATCGTTTCTCGAGTTTTTCTAATGCCTTTTTATAACTTATATTTTCATCCATATGCATACAACTTCTCACTATGCTTTGTGCTTTACCTTCTGTGTACTTGATTAAATAGGAAAGCTTGTTCATTTCATTTTCACATTTTCCTTCTATATTGGTTTTAAAAGTTAGAATAAAATCTTTAAATTTAGTTGGATCCTTTCCAGAAAACACCTCAGGCTCACATATTGGAAGAGGATTCTTAATACTTACTTCCAACTTTTGTTTTAAAATTTCTACTAATTTAGACTCCTGAATATTATTTTCACCTATGCTATTTATTTTAGTTTTTGAAAAATTTACATTTTTATTCTCATTTTTTACAGAGGTATCGCTAATACTGAAAATTGGATTTTCTAATTTTTGTTCAATTTTTATTAAGCTTTGTTCTAAATTTTTTATATGACTACTATGTTGGTACAAATCTAAATTTTCTAGTTCCCTTTTTTTGCCAAGTATTGTTCGTGCTCTTGTAATTTTATTTTACTTTTTTCTATCTCGAGTAACAAAGATTTTGCTTTCGAACTTTTTGCACTAGCTATACTTACTTTACTCACTTTACTTGATATATTACTAGCACTGTCTTGTGGTCTAATCCTTGGCTCATATTTATTCATGTATTTTGAAATATCATTTTTTAACTCATAATATGGCTTTAATTTTAATGTAAGCCACTGCTGTAATTTATCTGACTCTATAGATTCTGCTATTAATTCACTACAAGTATTTTTTAGAGATTCGACTTTTGCGTCTAATTGTAATTCATCAGATTTTATTTCAAAACTTGTCTAAATTGTTTATGAAAGCATGCCATAATTTGCCTTTAATAGTGTTTTTTTTTTTGTTATAGCAGCAAGTTTTCCTGAAGGAACTTTAAAACCTCCTTCAGTTGTTTCAGTTTCATCTATATTGTCGATATCTTTTATTTGTTCGATATCGCTCATTTTTTTTATTATTAAAACTATTAATAATAAACTATTAAAACTATTAAAAAACTCATTCACTCATTTTATTTTATATAAAATAAAAAAAAAGGAAGGAAGGATGTCACTTTTAACACAATTTATATATACAGATAAATTTTTATATTTCATATATATAAGTTTACCTGTATATATTTTTTTTTATTTATTTTATTATTTTTATTTTTTGCCATGCTTAAATACTTATTTTTTGTCGATAGGATGATCATTCCTCACATCTGAGCGACAGCTTTGTATTCTTCATCTAATTTAGAAGAACTAATGTTGAAATCCTTTCATTCATCAGGTTTGAAATACTCCATTCGACATATTCTTTTATTTGCACATATTAGAAATATACGAACAGGTTCTAAAAATATAAAAATATAACAAAATGTAAATATATAAAAGTATGAATACTAAATGCTAAAAAATAAACATAATATTTATACATAATTGTCCATAAATTCATTAAAAAATAGTTATTCATGTTAAAAAATATTTAATAAAAAATAATTATTATTTTTGGACTTTTTTATTTATTTTTGTCCTTTTTAGCTTTTGTTTTGAAAACTCATTAATTTTACTTTTTTAAATTAATACCACATTCACACCAACTAAATTAATACCTATAAAAATAACTATACCTTCTAAATTACTGATGTGTTTGGATTTCAGAAATGGCTGAGATTAGGGTGGATGGCTTAGATATTACTTAAAGTTGTAGGACTGCTGCTTTATTAATAAAGTTGCTTGAAGATTGGTGGCTCTATTATATAGCTGAAAATTTCCTTTTTGATTCTTCTGGATGAATTTTTAGCTTTTGTAGAGTTTCTTTGTTTCTCAGGTTTCTTTCATAGCTTCCTTATTAATTACAAAATGATTTTTGGCTTTTAGGATTCAGCTTGAAGTATTAGTCAATTGCTAGTAATTTCACCTCAATATTTTCTTCTTTGTGAAATTAATAAGCTCTTGATTGAATAGATGGTACTAAGTGTTTCTTCAAATGGTTTCCTAATGTTGATTGAAGTTCAATTCTGTACTTTGCTTTTATTTTCTCAATTTACTTTGGCAAAGTTGGCAGTTTTGTTGCTTCAGTAGCTTGTTTGAGTTGCTGCAATAGCTTATATTTGCTTGCAGTATCTTCATATATACTATTTTTACTTAATATATGGCTTTCTTTTCCTTTATTCTATTTTGGCAAGCCCTTATGTCGCCGCACCCCGTATTCTGATTTCCTCAGCAGTTTTCTTTGTCTTGGCAATCATTTTTTGCTTTTCTACTCTTGTAATATTTTGGTAATATTTTGTAACCATAGTTGATGTTCACGTAGTAATGAATTTTCTTTAATCCTTATTTTCCTTTTTATTATTTTTTATATTTTTAATGGAAAATATAA